>RJWM01003663.1:0-110922 GCA_004363535.1 Dasyprocta punctata | reverse complement strand
AGACTTTCTAGTTCCACCACTGACCTGTGGCCTTCCCAGCACAGAACCGTAAATAAACTGGCGTGAGCCCTTATTGGGGGCTCTTAGGTTCCCAGTTGGTACTGTGGGAGGCACTGTCATGCATTCGGGTCTCTAGTGGGACTCTTGCATGATATTGCTGTGGGATCCAGGCCCTCAGCTATCCTGGGTCTTAGTGTTGTGGACAGATCTTCCTGCACCGTCTCGTGTTTAACTTTGGGTGATTATTATAAAACAGTATTACAAACCCTATGTCCTGTATGTAGTTGTTCTCCCTGTAACCCCTGACTACAACACTGGTTCATGCCTTGCTGTCTGTGGCTGCCACGAACAGCTAGCCCTGAGCCCATTCCACCCTAATATATAATATAGCTTTAATACACTTTATATTCTAATATAGACAGCTTATAGACACACACAGGGACTTGAATGGATAGTATATCATGAATAAATACGATAATGTACCAAATTCAGGATAATGATTACTTTTAGATAAGAAAACAGTATTAGGGGTTCAACTCTATATGTAATACTTTCGTTTTTTAATCTGAAGCAAAATTGTAAAATATAAAGAATTAACGGAGGTAGTATATTCCTCTCTGTACTTATATTACTCTCTGTACTTTTCTGTGAAATCTGAAAGACTCAGGAGGCTGAGGCAGGAGGATTCCCATGAGTTTGAGACCAGAGTGGGCTACAAAGTGAGTTCAAAAAAAGAAGAAAGAAAAAATTCTGAAAGATTTCAAAATTTACAAGACAAAACAACACAACAAAAGTAAGGCCACTTTAATGCTCTAAGAGAAAGATTACTGACAAGTCATCAAAATGTTTAAATGAAGTTATTTTTGTTGGTAGTGTTATTGTCCTTGGTACTGGGGATTAAACCTAGGCCTTCACACTGAGCTATGTCCACAGCTCTTTGTTATTTTCACACAAGGTCTTGCTAAACTGCCCATGTTAGGCTCAAACTTACCTCTCAGACTGCTGGGATTACAGGTATGTCATTTCTGGCTTTAAATGATTTTCTCTTTAAGAATCAACTTCAAAAGTTTTCTAGTTGGGTCACAGTGTTTCAGAACTACTTTATTCAAAGTATCCAGGTAAATACTGATTTGAAATAGTCCTACTGATAATACCTAAGTACATGGTATATAAGTATATACACTATAATACATACTACAAAAATATGGATTAAGTCAAAACTACAAAAATATGGATTAAGTCAAAAATGTGATGCTAGTATGCAGCCAAATAATTTCAGTTATAAAAATGCATATGGAAAATAAATAGCCTACTATACTTGTGCTATTTTTCATAAAAATAAATATCCTTAGTAAACATGGCAGAATGTGAAATCTTAGCAAATTTAGGTGACAGGCACCTGAGGGTTGTGATCCTATTCTCTGTGCTATTCTGTGTATTTTGAAATCTTTCATACAGCAAAAAAAAAAAAAAAAAAGTAATATTTACAATGGAAATATTTGCACGAAAATAGTACTACTATTTTTACAACATTCTTCATAAAGATCTCCTCACCACAGCAGTTCAAAAGAGAAAAGAACCTACTTGATGAATCTGGTGATTTTTACATAAACAAAACCTTTCTTAATTGGTGAAATGGACAGAACTACATAGTGTAAGAACTATTTATTAAAGAGGAGCCTCTACCAAGGTAACTGAGTTCCAGGGACCAAATGCATGCACACACACACACACACACACACACACACACACACACAAAATGCACCCACATTCTTCAGTCTTCCACTTTGCCATTTCCTTAGTTTGTTTTTTTTTTTTTTGTATTTTTAAATAGCGTTGTTCATGTTTTGAACAATTAAACAGTAGCCCCTAAAACACGTGTGGATGTCCTAATATCCAGTCTCCTTTCAGCTAGGACCATCAGGAAATAGCAGAAGGTTAAGATAGGATTAGAATTGCCGTGGTACACAACACAGGTTGACAGGTCTACCAATGTTAACTGTAAGACAAAAATACTTGGTTGTGATAAATTTTTCAGGAGGATGTGATGTGAACTTCTGCTGCCAACCAACACCACAGCTGTGGAATTATGTAAGTCTCTGAATATGTATTCAAAATGGATTAGTCATTTTGTGTAGGTAAATGCACAAATGAAGTGGCTGCCTTGACTAGACAGCATTCTGGTTTCACCACTTAGGTTAAAAAGGTCACTTCTGCATGAGTGTACACACCGTATTATCTACCAAGAAATGCTAGTTAACTGCAAAATGTCACTTAAACTTAACAGCGTCTTGCAGGATGTGATTAAAATTATCAACCACACCAACATGTGCCCTTAACTCATATCTGTTTGCAAAATTGTGAGAAAGTGCACAGAATACACACAGAAGTGAGGTGGCTTTCTACATCTGATCACTGCATGGAGTTTTTGAGTTACAAGAGTCATTCCAAAGATGTCTTTTAGAAAAATGGTGACCACTGGCAGCACGTTTCAGTGACACAGAATAGGTCGCAAAACTTGCTTACTCATGGACATATTCAACAAACTCAATCTATTACTTCAGAGGAGAATAACACCTGTGTTCAAGTCAGCACATAAAGTGGCTGCATTCAAAGTCAAACTGAAATTATGGGGGCAAGGAACAAGCACTGGAATTTTTGACAGGTTTCAAACATGAGTGGAGATTTTAAAAGAGATTGAGAAAAGGCCTCTTTTTCCCAGCTGATTTATGATCACCTGTCTCAGGTTTCAAAAAAGTTTAAGCATTATTTCCCAACACAAAAAATACCCATATCACAGTGATCTTAAAAGTATGTCTGAGCCGGGCGTGGTGGTGCACTCCTTTAATCCCAGCACTCAGGAGGCTGAGGTAGGAGGAGCGTTGTGAGTTGGAGGCCGGCTTGGTCTACAACGCGGTGCAAGGCCAACCTGAGCTACATAGTGCGACCCTGCCTCAAAAAACCAGGGCTGGGAGTTTGGCTCAGTGGCTTAAGCACCTGCCCTGGCAGACGCAAGGCTGTGAGTTCAATCCCCGGTGCCGCAAAAAAAAAAAAAAAAAAAAAAAAAAAAAAAAAAAAAAAGTATGCCTGAGACAACTTTAAAGTTAAAGAGACAGCCACAAAAGTACTGAAACTCTTGCTTCCATTTCCAACAACTCATCTTTGTGAAGCAGAATTTTTCTGCAGTGACAGCAATCAAAATGAGATTATGGTACAGACTGGACATACCCAGCACACTTTGGTGTCACTGTCTCCCATCATTCCAAGATGGGACTGTCTAGGAAAACAGAGCTTCCACTGATTCTGTATTTTGGTGAGTTGTATAATTATTTCATCATATGTTACAATGTAATAATAATAAAGTACAGATAAATATATTCACTTGAATGATCCTGAAACCACCACCACATCACAGTTCCAGCCCATGAAAAACTTGCCTTCATGAGAATAGTCGCTAGTACCAAAAAAAATTGGGGACCACTGTCATAACACAAGCATTGATTCTAAATGAGGTATCTCCATTAAACAGAATAGTAAGCAGTACCACAAAAAGAATCAAGAAGAAAGCACTTTACCTATGGATAGGAAATACATATCATGTAAGAAAATATTTTCAAGTTACAGAACAAAAACTGAGAACTGAAAGCTCGACATCTTCCTCAAAATCTAAATAATATGCTATCATTTTTATTTAAAATGAGGGAAAGAAAAAATATACATATATAACTTCATAAACATACTTACAAATGCTTTAAATATCTCTAGAAGAACACACAGGGAGTAAATACTGTAAATACTTTTTAAATCTTGGACCATGTTAATATATTAAGTGTTCAAAAAATAATTTTAAATTTTAAAATAAAAAATATTATACAGAAAAACAAGTCTTTTAAGAGGACTTATGACTTTTAATGTGATATTTTTCCAAAGAGAAATTACCCAAATGTAGCTATTCTTATCATCTTGATTTTGCACACTCATAATCTGGTTGACAATACTTCAGCAGAGAAAGAAGGTACTATTCAGTGGTTCCTACAAATCTTATCTAAGGTTTTTAAGCTTCTAAACTACGTTTCATCAGGTGAGCTAACAATTCTTTTCACATTTTGTTTGCTGTATTTCTTACCTATATACAAGGCTGATTTATTTCAGCTTTATAAAGATTTATCCTTATTATTACTGAAATCATATAATATCACCATTCAAAAGGTAGCATCCCACATGCATCTTCTGAATTACCAGTAAGACAGTTTATATTTTTAACTGAGGAAAACACGGCCTTGCTAGCACAGAGACAAGAGTAGGATATCAACAGTCAAAGGAATATTTCTGGGTAGGGTATTTTCTACAGAAAATGACCAAAATACTGCCATTAAGAATTATATCAAATAAGTGGTAAATAATTATCACATTATCATTATCACAGCATTGTTTTCATAAAGCCACTTGGTACATTTTATTGCCTTTTTAATTCATATGCAGAGGACTCAGAAGAAATTATGCTTTTCTTATTATTGTCTCTTGGTTCATTAAAATCTGTATTTCACAGAATAAAGCTGGTTATCTCACCTGACAGAGCAAGACTATAAAACAATCCCGAGTATAACTACATCACAAAGCATTAACAATAAACAGCCTATAAAAACATAAAAAAATTATCCAGTAAAACTGATACCTGCAACGCAAAAAACTAGCATGTAATTTGACTTTACCAAATTATATTGTGGAAGGGTACAGTGATGTACATCTCTAATCTCAGTACTCTAAGAGATTGAGACAGGAGGACTGCAAGTTCAAGTAGAGCCAGCCTAAACAATTTACCAAGACCTGACTGTAAAAAAAATTAAAAAGAGGACTGGAGATGCAACTCAATGTGAAAGCCCTTGGTTTCAATCCCTAGCATCAATCAATCAATCAATCACTATTGCACACTTGGCTGACACTAACATCAATAGTACATATTTTCTTAATTTTACTAATACATGTTTGCAATTCACACAGTTTATAATCATCATGGTCAGTGAGTACGTGTACATATTACATTTGTTTTTTTCCTAATCCTCTTCCCTTCCCCTCCCCACTCCTCCTCTTTCCCCTATTGCACTTTTTGTACTTGATATTATTTGTCTTAGTTCAAGTTATGGTGTATAATATTTACATTGATTGGAGTTACTAGAATCAGGTACATGGTGCATCTTAATTCCTCTCATCTTCCCTTCCCCTCCTCTTTATCCCTTGCCCCTGTTCCCTAGGACGACTTCCCTACTGGAGGAGATCTGTCCCATTGTCCCTTTCTATCCATCCTTTATCATTTTCTTTGTTTGCACTTTGCCTCACTCAGATAAGACATACCATACCGTATTTAAGCTTGTGTGCGTGATTTATTTCACTCAATATTTTCCAACATCACCCATTTTCCTAGAAATGCCTCAAATTTGTCATTCTTTACAGCAGAGTAAATACTCCATTATATACAGATACCACATTTTGTTTATCCAGTCATCTACCGATGGGTATACAGGCTACTTCCAGGATTTAGCTATTATGAATTGTGCTGCTATAAACACTGATACGCATGTATCACTGACTTAAGCTCTTTTGGAAAGATACCAAGCAGTGGGATTGCTGGGTCATATGGAATTTCTAATTTCAACGTAATTTAAAATACAGGTTAAAGCCAGGCATGTAGTGCACATCTATAATTCTAGCTAATCAGGAGGCTGAGGCAGAAGGCTCACAGGTTTATTAGCCTGGGTAACTTGGAACAACCCTATCTCACAATGAAAAATAAAATAAGGGCTGGAGATGAGGCTCAGTGGTACAGTACCCCTAGCTCCAATCCCCAGTAGTACTGCAAAAACAATTAACTAATTAAAAGATAAAATATCATTTCACAACTTTCAAAAATACAAAAATTTTAATATTCAAAAGCAAAAATGTCATTTTCTCATATTAAGTTCTAATACTGCTTTAAATAATTCAATTCAAAATATCTACTTTTTAAGATGAAAAATACAAAACAAATTTAGGCTTAAATAAATGTTTTATGGCTTAATTTCCCAAAATAAAACTAAAAGAACAATAAAAACCACTGAATTCCTATCATACAAGAATGACATTAAGAAATGACAAGATTTCACTCCAACTGAATAAATTTGAAGTGTAAGCTAATATTGTTAAATACCTTTATAAAATTAGTAATAATATAACTATCAAGTTATAAAAACATTCAGGGTACAGTGCCCACCTGGCAAGCATGAAGTCCTGAGGTTCGATTCCTGGTACAAAAAAAAAAAAAAAATCAGCCAGAGTCCACACATATAAAGTAGATACACTGTTATCTATCATTTATTATGTACTTCTATATAACATACATATTTTCGTGCATTAACATTCTATTGATAAGTGGGTAATACTATCCTTTTTACTCATTAGATAAACTGACTAAAAAAAGATTAAGTAAATTCAAAAACATAATAGTAGCAAGAAAGGGGCCATAATTCAAACTGAAGTATGACCAAATCCAAGACCTGTATTATTCACTGTGGCATGCCAGATTTCCAAATGATCCCAAAGATCACTTTGCCATTTGTTCTGTCTGTTTTTCACTTAGTCATTTAAGCTCAGTGCAGCTCTGACATTTGGAACTAAGTTTTGAATCTGTGTCAAAACTTGGTCCAAAGCTAAAATCTGCTGGGACTACCGGAGTAAAGAATCCCACCCGGCTGGAATATATACTCTATACCACCAGATGCTGTATCATTCAGGGACTTCTGATCAGAAGTCCTCCGTGCAGGGAAACCTGACTAAAGTAAGTGAATGACCAGCATCTAGGTAGTTGAGTGAATAAGCACAGAGCCTTTGGGGAGGCTGAATGCAATGGGAGGAGAAAAGGGGCCAGAAATCGGGCTGGATTGTGAAGGGCTTTCCAACTGTGCTAAGAAACCCTGAAATGGGGAGCTACTGACAAGTTCTTACGGAACAGACAAGTGATTATGCTTGGATTAAGGAAGGACTGACTAATCTACTTGTTACAAAAAGACCAAACCAAAGCGGAGCAATAATCTAACAAGGAAGACAGTTTATGGCTATTACACTGGTCTAGTCAAAGAGATGATAATTAAGCTAGGCTAGCAGTGACAATCACAGGAAAAATGGCACAAATCAAGACACATTTTGAAGATCAGGACAACAGAGTTTAGTTACACAGTAAATAAGGACCAGAGAAAAAATAAAGTTGCCATAGACCACAAGGTTTTTAATGACGCAAGCCACTGAGTTATATATCCAGTTCTTATGATTTTTTACTTTCAGACAGTCTTGCCAAGTTGATACATTCCCCAGGCTGGGCTGGAACTTGCAACCCTCCTGCCTCAACTTCCCAGTGCTGAGATTATAGGTATGGGCCACCACACCCAATGACCCAAGGTAATTTTTAATTTTCTCAATTATAGCTCTGATGCACCTTAATTTTTCCCCTAAGACTAAGTAAAAGTAATTTATAGTGATCATCCTAGAGGCCACACGTGGAATTTATAATCTCTGTATACTTTTAAAACATAACCATCTTTATGTTAAAGGTTTCATCCAACATGTATATCTTCCTTCTCAAGAAGAAACTCTAGCAACTAACACAGGTAAACGTTGTTGGCCTTCCAAGCCCTTTTTCCTTGCCCCCTCTCAGTTCTCATGACCCAGAACAAGAAAAATATCATACACTGAACACTCACTGAATGAAAAACCCATTCATGGACACTCTGTTTATCACTTTCTTCATCATAAGACACAATACTCCCGGCTCCCTCAACTCATTTTAGTTCATGCTGACCACAGTCAGCTCACTGTAAGGCAAATTGGAATGTCGGAGGGGGACAGCAGAGGACAGCAGTGCCAGCAGACTGTCCGGGAGGCGGACAGACTCAGAGGAGGAGCCAGGGAGGGAGCTGAAGAGGGAGCCCTACCAAGCCCCGCCCCCAGTGACAACCTTGCCTCCCAACAGCAAGCCAGTTATACCACTCAGTAGCCTAATCCTCTTCCAAACACATGAGGCTTTGCAGGGCATTTGAGATCTATACTATACCATTCTCTAATCCATGATTTCACTGGCAGCTGGGTTACCTGTTCCTCCACCACCACCACCACATATTTATAAATGTCACTAACAGGTGCCCTGATCAAGAAACATGACTCTGATCATAGACTGATGGATTTTAAAATAACCAGTGGCCTCTGCGTAGAATGTAGTTTAAACACACACCCTAAACAAACACAGTGCTTAAAAAATATTTTTGAGGAAGAAGAGATTGAATCCATGGCCACTACCACTGAACCACGCCCCCGGTTTTTTTAACTTCGTTTTGTTTTTTGAGAGACTTCCTAAATTGCCCACACAGAGCTTGCATTTGAGATCCTCTTGACTTAGCCTCCCAGAGTACTGAGATTACAGATATGTCCCACCCTGCTGGCAGCAATTAAGTTCTTTTTTTTTTTTTTTTTGACAGTGCAATAAAATGTTATCTTTACAATATTTTTTAAAGCCCTAGGATTTACACAGTTAATTAAATAGTACAAAATGACTTTTCGTATTTCCTTGTGTGGTCTTCCTACTTCCAATCTTTACCCTTTTTGAGAATGATGCTGTACTCTTTTACAGCTAAAACCTTTTTACAAACTCTTACTCTGGCACTCTACTGTATGATCCATTTATTCTATAGAGCAGATCTGTAAGACATTACTATCATTACCTCCACTTTGCACAAAAGAAATCTCAGGATTTGTCACACCCTCAGGGGCAAAGCCAAAAGGTGATCCAGAAATAAAGGTTCCAAATCTCGTACTCCTCACTACCATAACACTAACTACTTCTTAGTCCTAAAATACAAATTGGATGAGGTCAGTTCTGTCAAAATAAAATATCTTTAGTGCTTTCCACCACTCACAAAATGGAATTTCAATTCCTCGGCATGTTAGATCTCTATAAGGATCCCCTCCATCCCCATAGTACTGTCAACAATTTTTATTCACTCTTACATTTACCCATCAAGCACTTCCTTCAATCCTCAATCTGCTGAAAACAGATATCTCCCTAAAATCCAACTTAAAAGCCACTCTTCATGCATATTTTTCTAAAAACATATAATACTTCCGTGATTTTTTAAACAGAGCTTTTGTCCATTTGGAGATCCTGTAATACTTTGTAGTTTCTCAGGCCACAACAACACTACCTTGTTGGTACCACTTTCTTCTTTCACCTCACAAAGTCCAAGACAGGGATTGCTGGTTTGTAATCTCTGCTTCCTACATAGTAACTGCACATAAAAATGTGTGTAGAATTAAATCTGAGCATAAATGTGAGTTCTTAATGATGAGGTCCCACCTTCCCATTTATTTAAGAATTCTTATAAAATTTGACTTTGAAATTTTTAAAATCCATTAAATAATTTACATCAAGTAATTTAAGTCAAATGAACTTTCCTAATTTACAGCTGGCAGTATCTAGCCAACAGTCAATACTAGCATCATACAAGTTGAAATAACAGACACAATTAAATCCCTGAAAGAGCTTGTTATGATTTGTGTCTGGGTGGCCCCCCAAGCTTCATGCAGTGGTGGAGGCAGCTGAGTCTAGCTTTTGTAACTGGATCATTGTCTAGTGCTGGGATTGGTGGTATGAGTGCTATACCCGCCCAGGGAGAGGGAGCCCACATACTACAAAAGAGAGGGAAGGAGGCATGCTTTGCCTTTTTGCCCTTTTGCTCTTGTCACTTGTGGCTGCCATGAACAATTGTTCCTTAGCCATGCCACCCTGCCTTAGAGCCAACTGCGTATGGAATGAAACCTCCAAAAACTGTAAACTAAATAAATCTTTCCTTCTTTAGTTTTGAGAGCTGGGTATTTTGTCCCAGCAATGAGAGAAAAATAACCAAGAGAGAGCTCTTCCCAGTTCTGTCTTCTATCTTACTATGAACGAACAATATCTTCTTGAAAACAGCTATGCAATTCTGTTTTAAAGACAGAAGTCAAATAATAGCAATCAGGCATTTTATAATACTAAAAAAATCTTACTATGTTAGTGATACAAAACTAACCCTGAAACCAGTAAGACTAAGGACTATCAAAAGCAACATTTTTAAATTATATAACAGAAAAGATTCTCAGTGTAATTTAAATATCTCCTTAGAAGAGTGGCAAAGCAGCTCCAGTTGGAACAGTGTGGCACTAATTCCATCAACGCATCCACCACAGTCCTGTCAACTTCCCCTGCTCATGTCTGAGAAAAAACTCATTCTTCCCAGTGCCTCTCTCTAATCCACCCTCCCTCCACTGATGCCCCTCCCCGTCTTTCCAGTGATGTCTCGAGAATGCTCTTACAATGAACACACAAAAAGCAATCAAAAATGCAGCAAATATTTAAACACTACAGTAAGATACATTGCCATTAATCCCCTTCGAAATACTCCTTCTTGCTTTGAACATACCTATCATCCCATCATCCTTGCTACTTTCTGAGGCACTTCAAAAAGTTCTCCTTAAGATCTTTTTGAGGCATGATCAAAAATGCAGTGAATGCTGCTACACAGTGGGCATTCAAAAGAAAAGACAGGCTTGTAAAAGTGTTACAATGTGCCCTCCTCCACCTTATTCACCAGATCTGGCAGTGTGCAACTTCTGGTTCTTCCTCTAAGCCAAAATGACCATGGGAAGGTAAACATTTTGAATCCATTCAGAACACTGAGGCAGTCACAATGGAGCAACTAAAGACACTCACAAAAGAGAATTTCCAGAACTGCTTTAGAAAATGGCAAAACTATGGGGTGTGTTTGAAGCAAGGAGGAGAGTTTGTTTTCTGAGACAGTGTCTCACTGTGTAGTGTAGGCTGGCCTTGAAATCACTTATTTAGCCCAGGCGGGTCTCAAATTTATGGAGATCCTCCTTCCTCAGTCTCCTGAGTGCTGGGATTAGAGGCTGTCTTAGTTACTTTTCACTCATTGCTGAGACAAAATACCTGATGCCCAAAATTAGGGAAGGAAAGGTTTATTTCTTAGTTTCTCGGGAGTTTCAGTCCATACTCAGTTGTCTCCAAAGCAGTGCGGTGTGGCGGGGCAGCCATTCATGGTAGCCACCAAACAGCAAGGTGAACTGGCAAGAGAGGGCGGAAGAGCAAGAAAGGAAAGATCCCCATTCCTCTTGCCCTTACACTGTATCTCGGCTCCAACCCTGGGCAGGTGCAGCATTCATAACATCAATCCCAACGTTACACAACAAACCAATCACAAATGCCAGACTCAGCCCCGTCCAAATTACAAGTCCTTGAGGGGACACAGGATCATCCAATACACTCCACCGCTGGCCCCACCAAGGACTCATGTACAGCCTTAATACAAAAGACATTTAGTCCATCTCCAAGAGTTGCCAAAGTCCTAACAGTTTCAGCATTGCTGGAAAGTCCAATGTCCTCTGAGATCTATGGCAAACTCTTAACTATAACCCCCTGTACAAATGAAAACAAGGTTAAACACGTCCAACATATAAAGACAAAAGTTAAACATCACCATTCCAAAGCTTACAAATGGGAATACAAAGCATTGGAACCAAAGCAAGTCCACAATCCAGCAGGACAAACATTTAAGTCCTGGAGCTCTATGCTCAGCATCTGAAGCAATATGGTTGCAAGCTCCAAAAGGCTTGAGTGATTCCACCCCCACGGCACTTTCAGGGGTCTTAACTTCCATAACTTTCCTTGGATGACCCATGTTCTTTGGCTTCACCCCTACATCTTTACACATTGCCCTCTGAAGGCAGGGTGGAAGCTGCCTTAGCCTTTTCTGTGCATTTTCCCTGCACCTAAAACCAGCACCACGTGGATGCTGCCAACATCCACTGCCAGTTGGAGCAGTAGCCAGGCTTTCCTCTCTCTGGACTGTAGGGGTCGACTGCCTGGATCACTGAGCTCTCTGAACATGACTGTGAAGAAGAGCTTCTCTATGCCACTGTCATTCTGGAACCTGGTGTGGCCGCCGCCCTTCTGAAACCTCCTGTGGCCTCTGTCACCACTCTGGAACATGGTGCTCTGTGACTTTTTCCTCCAAGCAAACTCTTTCACCTTTGCTGGCTTCAGGCTGCAAAACGTGGAGGCCTGCTGCTTCCAGGGATGCCCCCAGGCCATCTTTTTTATTTCTTTGTTCCTTTTCAGCAATCAAGGTCTCAGCTCAATCTTTACAGTCCACAGCTTCCTGCCCAAACTCACAACATTTTAAATCACTATGGTAAGCTCTTCACTCTTGATTTCCAACATAAATCTGGCTGAGAGCCCCCAACAGTAGCCAGGCCACTGTTTCAACATTCGGCTACCTTGTAATTTCTTTTTTAAGACTAATCAGGCCTTTACCCTTAATCTCAGTCTCAGGCAAAGTCTCTGGGCATGGGCAGAATACAAACAAACTCTGCCAAGCCGTAACACACATCATGTGGAGTCCAACAACCAGTGCAGTCCTTCTTCCCAGCAAAAACCTCCCAAGCCTGGTCTTTACCTGCAGGTTTTCTATCAGCCTTCTGGTCTCCTGGGCTCTGACCAGAATCTCCCATACAGAACAACCTAAGCTGTTCCAGCTCTATGCATTCAAGCAACATCTCCAAACCTTTCCAAACTCTTCCCACAAAGCCTGGTTTTTATCAGCAGGCTTTCTATCAGCCTTCTGGTCTCCTGAGCTCTGACCAGAATCTCCCATACAGAACAACCTAAGCTGTTCCAGCTCTATGCATTTAGACGACATCTCCAAACTTTTTCAAACTCTTCCCACAAGCCATTCCCAAAGGATCTTGAACCACAGCGTCACGTTTAGTCACAGTAACAACCCCACTCCTGGTACCAAATTCTGTCTTAGTTACTTTCCACTCATTGCTGAGACAAAACACCTGACGCCCAAAATTAGGGAAGGAAAGGTTTATTTCTTAGTTTCTCAGGAGTTTCAGTCCATACTCAGTTGGCTCCAAGGCAGTGTGGCATGGCAGGGCAGCCATTCATGGTGGCCACCAAACAGAAAGGTGAACTGGCGAGAGAGGGTGGAAGAGCAAGAGAGGAAGACCCACATTCCTCCCGCCTTACTCTGGATGTCGGCTCCACCCATGGGCAGGTGCAGCACTCACATTACTAATCCCAGTGCCACACAACAAACCAATCACTAATGCCAGACTCAGCCCCGTTCAAATTACAAGTCCTTGGGGGGAAACAAGATCATCCAATACACAGGTACACATCACCATGCCCAGTCACAAGGAGGAGTAGTCTGAAAGGGATTAATGGTAATGTGTCTTTTACTGTAATTTTTAAATTTAAATATATGTATTTTTCAATCACATCTTCATTTTCCCTACTGTTAGCCGCCTACAAAATACACCCACTCTGGCCTTGGGGGTGACCCAACAAGTCTCTTGGTGAGGATGCAACTGCAGGCTCTGGATCAAGACTGCTGGGAGTTCCACTTCCTGACCCAGCATTCACTGGCTACATAAACTCAGGCACTTTCCAATCAAACCAAACTACCTGTTATGTCACAATTTCCTGCCTCTAAAATCAGCCTGCTGAAATCACCCTTCCATAACTATACCATCCTTCCTTGGACAGGCCACCTGTCACCTCCTTTTCTATAAGCCTGCCTCATGTCTTCCATAAATTCCCATTATACCCTAATTTACTCTTCACATTGGACATTTATGTTACTTTATAGTATACTGACTTTTAGTTGAATTATTACTGAGGGCCACGACTAGCCTATTTATCTCTAAGTTCCCTGAGACATGCAACACAGACTTTTAAACAACTATTATATATTTGTAAGCCAAGCAAGATTAAAATAATTTTATTAGTATCTCCTCTTCCTTCTCTCAAGTCACAAATGCATGAGCATAAAATTTATATTTTCTAGTATTATTCTATACATACATCTCCCTGCAGTGCTGGGAACTGAATCCAAGACCTCATGCATGATAGGCAAGAATTCTATCAGTTCTTGCCCAAACACTCCAATTCCCATTTTCTCTAATATTTTAGAGCTTATATCATGAAAAGCAAATGAACAAATCTCTTCTATCTTTAATATGAATTAAGAAGTTTGAAGGCCAGTGATTAGCTCAGCAGCACAGCACCTGCCTGGCAAGCACAAGGCCTTGAGTTTGATTCCCAGTACAAAAGAAAACAAAAAAACTGACTCTTCAAAAATCAATTTTGCAAAAATTCAGCAAAGGAAGTAGAAACAAATGTTTCTACAGAAATCAGGGAAGTCAAAAGAAAGGATAATGTACAGCTTAACTTTAGAAGACTGAGGCAGAAGAAGTACTCTACCACCTAGCTATACCCTCAGTCCAATAAATATTTTTTGAATGACTGGGGGAAAAAAATCTAATCTTCTCACTTTGCATCTCTGCTACTTTCATCAAACTATTCACCACGTACTCAATCTTCCTAAAATTGATTCTTATCAAATCACAGGAGCCTTCATTTGCCAGTATCACATGCATAAAACAAAAATTCCTCAGCTTGGCATTCGAAGCATTCCAATGTAAGGACTCTCTCCATAGGTGTATGTCCCATAATTCTAATCATCAGATACATGCTTTGTTTTGCCACTTATGAGTCTTTCTTTATGTACTCAGGAAATGCCAAACTCCACGGTTAACTCTCAATTTTTTATCTATCCTTCATAATCCAGTGGAAATGTCATCTCTAACCTACAAACCCAGAGTAATTTGTGCTTCCCAGTATTAGAACTCTCATAGCATTTTGGAACTTTCTTTTGTAATTTAACACACAGAGATCTATAATTAAACTTATTTAATATATTATATTTACTACAAAATGAATTTTAAATTCCTTGTAAGAACTGTAAACTTATCTCCAATCATCCATAATACAATGTCTAGCACAGTAACATACTAGGTCTCCAGGAAATGAGACATGTATGCCAATACAACAGCAGCAGCAGCCAAATGTGAGTGCCTCACCAATGCCAGGCATTATGCCAAACATTGTACACATATTATTGCATTTTCTCTTCACAGTCTCTCTACAAGGAAGATGATACAGACTGAGTACCCATCATCCAAAATAATCAGAACCATAATATTTCAGATTTCAGATTTTTTTTCAGATTTTAGAATATGCACATATATGTAATGAGAAAGCTTGAGAAGGGACCCTAAGACTAAACACAAAATTCATTTATGTTTCGTATATACCTTTACACACAGCCTGAAGATAAATGTATACACTATTTTTAGTACACCTGTGTTTGAACTTTGACCTATCACATGAGGTCAAGTGGGACTACTTTTAACTATAAATCTCTAGTAGTAATTGAATATTAAAATTAGACCTTTTGTCTGATCCATTTCAGAGATGTGCATCGAACCCTAGCTCCGGATGCATTCCAAACTAATGTTTCAGGGTAAGCAATTGTAACACTCAGATAAGACTTTAAAGGCACCTATCCTCTGCCAGTTTTCCTCCTCTCGAATTTGTCTCTGTCATGAACCATGCTACTAAAAGGATCTTTTGAGAGAAGGTTTCTATTACCACATCAGTGTTTGGTGGTGGTGATCCCATGATCAGCCCAAAGGCAGCTTTCCCAAATGGAGTGCCCCTGTCTCTTCTCTCAGTAGGACCTACTACACAGAAGGATCAGGGCCAAGCCATATTCAATATCCCACCACAGACCTAGTAGGGCTTTCCTTCTAGCAAATAGTTAATAACAAACATTAAATCATTTGAAAGACCAACCGAATGCTTTTTCCACAATTATCACTCAGTTCTCTGAGTAAAAATGATGACACTCTCATATAAACAAGTCTTGACTGAAGACCAAGGATGTTTTGCACACTAAAAACATAAGTGATGTGCAGATTCAGCTCTACTCATCATTCAAGGCAAGTTGCCAGCAATTATAGGAGTTTAAACTAAGTTCATTCCAGGTTTATCTTCTCAAGCATTCATACTTTCTGCTTCATGACTTCAAAGTAACCTCTGAGACTTCTAAAAGATTTTAAAGAGACCTCACAAACACCCTATATACTTCAAAGGAGAAATGTACAACCATTCTGACAAAATAGTACTTCCTCCGGAAGAAAAATGTACCAAAGTTTTACTAATATACCTTCAAAGAAATTTATCTTTAAAAACCAGTTCATTTCATCTTCTAATTTTACAGTAAAGGAAAAGACTTTTATAAAATATAAAAGACATGATAAAGCAATTTTCCATCCACCTTCTGAAGGTCAATTTTAACACACTGAAACACAGCAAAATTTATAAGCACAACTTTTCCATTCTAGTAAAAGTACTCCCTAGACAATAAGAAGTCTTGCAATGGCAACATAGGTAAATGTGTATAAACAATTCAGAATACGCAATGTTTGAGAAAAGGGCATGCAGCGGGTGGGAACCCAGAGTCAATGGAGATGCTCCTTTTACTCATTTATTCTATCTTCAATTTAAATGAGTCCTAAATTTATTTAATAAAAAGCAAATAAAAAAGCAAACAGTCAAACATCCTCCCCAGAATTAGTTAGATCTAATCTGGCCAAGTCATAGACTCCAAGTAAGAAAAAGCTCTGAAAGCTTATCTGACCCAGCCTAATGACCTCGGTGAGACTTGTTTCCATCTTACATGCACAAACAATATTCCTCAGAATTCACCTCACAGTCTTTTCTACTTTGGGATGAGCTCCAAGGAGTGTTTTTATGCCTTAGCACTCATCATTTTGATTACAATATTAAATATTTTTAATTTACCTCTAATCAAAACCTAAGTGAAAATTATCCTACTATTTTCCAACACCTCAACAATTGTTCAAAACATTTTTATAAGGTACTCTCTACATGTAAATCACCTTTAGCAAAGCTAGCAAGGATATTTTTCCATTTTTCTTTGGCTGTGTCATTCCTATTTGTACTCTACAGATTGAATACATGTAAAACTCATAAAACAGTGCCTGGAATGTAAGTATTTAACAGTATCAGCTTCACTGTTACTAGTTTCTTACATATTTTCAAAAACCTATTGGAATCTTCCCCCCACCTCCCCTTTTCTTGCTGCAACCCCTAGGTAGCTTACTGCTGCTGACTCGGGCTGTAGTAAACTACAATCCCAATGTCTGTCTTGCTATGCTTAGCCACATCCTTGAGGACTCAACTTTTCTGTATGCCTATAGCATACCAGATACAAACAAGACGTTGCATATATTGTGAAGGAAAGAGACATGGCCTCTGCCTTCAAAGAGCTTCACAAGTCCACTTGCTCTCTGACATGGTCACTTAGAAAACCAAGCAACCAGGCATAACGGCATGCACCTGTACTCCCAGCACTCAGGAGGCTGAGGCACAGGATTGCTGCTAGGCCACCACGAATGACATAATAAGACCCTGTCTCAAAAAAACAAGAAAGAACAAAAGAATGAAAAAAAGAGAAAGACAGAGAGAAAGGAAATAAAGAAAGAAGAAAAGAAAAGAAAACCAAGTGTACAGTACAGTGCCACTCAGATTAGCTTTTATAATAAATGATGCTACAAGGGTAACAATAATACTATTTATTAGATTTGAAGGTTAAGAGGTTTCCATAAGATAGCCAAAACAGAACCACCCTAGAATTTCTTAAAATTTAGTACGAAATTTTCTGCATAGCCTACATGAGCCAAATAACTATAAGAGTCTCAATGATAAATGTATTACTGGTTGAAAATACCACTAAATATAAAAAATGCATAGAAATACCCTAACCTGTCAAACAATACAGCTTTGCCTTGACTACCTTAAACTTGCTCAATACATTTACCTACCATTGGGCAAAGTTGTCCAAAATAAAGACTATTTTATGGCAAAGTACTGAATACCTCATGCATACACACAGATGGGTATTTTGCAGACAGGATGGAATGTGAAAACTAAACACAGTACTGCTGGCAACACAGCACACTAGAGCTTCCCTTGTTCTCCTTCTCTCGTGATCACTCTACAGCTCATTTGGATGCTCAGCACACAAGGGGTTCCTGTACTGCTGCACATCACTAGCTCTGAAAAAGATGCAGATTCTTTATTTTTAATTTTAAACAGAAAAAAGAGATTACAGTGAAACAGAATTTCAAAACAGGCCAACAGGAAAGTAACAATAATCAATACATTGCATATTGTTATATTCACAGTAGCTGTTTAGAGTACAGGATACAGACATGAAACATTGTCCAGAAAATTATTAGCACAAAACTTTCCTCTCAATGAATCAAGAGAAACAAGCTGTATGACTATCCTGTTTGTTATGACTGCTATATTATTTTCAAAACAACAATTCACAATAAAAATGTAATCTGAAAACTGTGAAAACTACTTTTCAAAGATGCAAATTCAAAATAGTTTCTACTGAACACCAGTAGCTTTTTCACCATCCTGAGGTTAAAAATCTAAAATCAAAGTATCTTCAGTCAGGAACTGTCTGCATATGGCAAGTTAAAAATGTAAAAGCCACTATCGAGACAAAAAAAAAAAAAAAAAAAAAAAAAAAAAAAAAAAAAAAAAAAAAAAAAAAAAAAAAAAAAAAAAAAAAAAAAAAAAAAAAAAAAAAAAAAAAAAAAAAAAAAAAAAAAAAAAAAAAAAAACTCTGATTAGATTATGAAGTGAAGAGGATTCAGTTTCAAGAAAAGGTCAGTATTAGTGGGTGAATGGACAGGTCAAATTTTAAGCTTTGGGGGGTAAATAATCATGTAACATAAAAAGAACATACATACTAGAACAGAAAGAAACTCATGGAGATCCATTCCAAGGGGTCTCATATAGTTACAGAAAACACTGTGTGAAGCCGGGCATGATGGCTCACGCCTTTAATCCCAGCACTCGGGAGGCTGAGGTAGGAGGAGCACTGTTGAGTTCAAGGCTGGCCAGAGCTACACAGTGCGACCCTGCCTCAAAAAATCAGGGCCGGGAGTTTGGCTCAGTGGCTTAACCGCCTGCCCTGGCAGGTACGAGGTTGTGAGTTTGATCTCTGGTGCCGCAAAAAAAGAAAAAAGAAAACACCGTGTGAGATTTCGGGCTGAGGATGTAGCTCAGTGCCAGGACACTTGCCTCTCACACACAAAGGCCTTGGTTTGAGCCCCAGCACTGCAAAAAAAGAAAAAAATGAGATCAAGATTTCTACCACCAGCAGATCCTGAGAAAAAGAGGCCCTAATGCCAGGTCACCTAAGCTAAGACACTGATGCTGACTCACAGTCACGCACGGAAAGTGGTTTCCCAACGAAGACTCACTTTCCACCAAGGGAAAATCTATCGCAAGCTATTTTTCAATACATGCATTCCTGAAGGGCTACAATTCAACAGGAAGACTGTAAGAAGGACGACAGCCATACACAAGACCCGAGTTACTCATTCAAGAAAATGATTAAATAAGGAAATAAATGGCATCACAGAAACATTTGCTATCCTCTAAACCCCTTCATATTTAAAAAAAAAAAAAAAAAAAAAAAAAACTTACTTTTAACACCTACTAATAGCAATACCAGTGCTCTGAAGTCCAAGATAGCCAGGATTAGAACCCTACTTTGCCACTTAACTAGATGTCTGATATCAATTAATGTTCCTCATTAAAGCCTATGAAAAGCAACTTCTGTATTTTCTGTTGTACTAAACATGTGTTAAGATACAATCCAGCCAGGCAAAGTGGTGCATAACTGGTATTCACAGCACTCTGGGAGGCTGAGGCAGGAGGGTCATAAGTTTGATTCCTATTTGGAGAACTTCATGAGATCCTGTCACAAAATAAAAAATGAAAAAAGGGCTAGAACTGTAATTCAGTGACAAAGTCTCTGGGTTCAAACCATGAGAAAATGGGACCGGGGAGGGGGGTGTTCAGGAAAGGAGGAGATCAAGGACAAAAAGAGTTGGAAGAAGGGGGCAGGGCAAGGAGTGGAGGTAATCATTAACTGCTGTGAGAATTTTGGTGTCAACTTTCTCTGTCTTATGCCACTGAAACACAATCTCTCAGATGAATGATGATATCTCACTTTATATATTGAAGGACTCATTATCCTGGAACCCTGAATACTTTCATTTCTTAATGTTGATGGCCACGATGAATAAAGAGAGCACTTTTATCTACAACACATCTTTAAAAATCAGGTTAAACCTGTGAGGAGTTTCTTAACTAAAGTCAGAAAACCATGTCAACTGCTGACTAACTAAAGACTGGCTCCTACAGAATAGTAAGGCTTCATTCCTGCCCCCTCCAACATCCAGAGTGAAATCACACACTGCTTTCTTTGTTTTGCTCTAATGAAAAGTCTCACTTTTTACTCTAACAGAATTATTTCTGAAATGATCATATAACAAACCTTTCATTTAATTTAACTTTTTACTGCATTTGTTGTTTCTGTTAATAGTCTCATTGCATTTTTCATCCATTTTGAAGACTTTTTTAAATATTATGGTATTAAAGGCAGACTCCAGATGGTATGAAATTAACTAGGTTGCTTATGTCCTATCTTATCTAATCTTCAAAAAAATCCTATGAAAAAATCAAAGCAATGTCTCCAAAATCACATGGCTAGTCAGTGTTAAAGCCTGGATCTGAATTAAGGCAATCCTGACTCCAGATACGACCCATGATTTTTGGCAAAAAAAAAAAAAAAAAAAAAAAAACACCAACCTTGGGGCCGGGGGTGTAGCTCAGTGGTAGATCTTGTGCTCACCATGTGGGAGGACCTGGGCTCAATCCCCAGCACTCCCTTCCAAAAAAAATTACTGCATTTTCTGGGTAGAAAAATTATGCTTGTTCATTGCCAAAAATGTGGAAAAGACAGAAAAACACACAGAAAATCAGAACTATTTAAACTCCTACCTTCTGTCTATAACCATGTCATATCTTAGCGAACATTTTCTTTACACAACAGAATCTTAAATTTCAGAGAATTTTTTGTTTTGTTTTTTGTTGTTTTCTCTTGTTACTGTGATACTGGGTACTGAATCCAGGGCTTCACATGCACTGGGCAAGCACTCTCCCACTGAGCTACACTCCCAACCATTTTTGTGTATTTTATACACAGAATCCTAAAAGAAGGATCACTAGGTCAAAAGCAACATTTCTTGATACATATACCTAACTTGCCATTCAGAAAAATCACACTATTTAATATAATACCCCCCCGCAGTGTGTATGAATTACATTGTTTTTGAATTTTAAAGAGTTATTTATTGAAGTAACAGATGTTCAAAAGTTACACTGAAAACTAAAACAGCCTCAAATTTGGCTAAGATCCCAAAAATATTTCAAATAAGCAAGTCGTGATTTCTTAGATACCAAAGAGAATTCTACAACACAGGACAAGTAAACTGATCCTATCTTGATGAGGCACCACTAAATGCCTCCAAAGGTGACAGTTACAAGGTCAGAAAGTTGGCCAGGGTGCCCTCAAGCTCCATCTTGCGTGTCGACTCCCTTTCTCAGCAATCTCTCCTTCAATGAAATATGAGATGCTCCAGTAACCTCAACCACGAAATACAATTCTATTAAATGAGTCATTCTTCACCAGCCCACATCTTAAAAATCTTAGAATAGTTTCACTAAGAACTAAATGTAAGAAGCCCAAGTAAGAAAATGGTAAACTTTTAAAAATAAGCAGAATACATGAAAATGTAGTCATGAAAACACAAAGTTACATCAATTTGCTTAGACTCATTATTTAAATGCTATCTATTAAGCCCTTCTTACAGAAATTTGTCTAATGATCAACACTGAAACATAACAAAAAAAATACATATATATACACAAACACACACACACACACACACACACACCATGAGTGGTACGGGGATCGAACCCAGGGCCTTTGCACTGAGCCACATCCCCAGCTCTCTAACCTGTTTTGTTCTGTTTTGTTTTGTTTTGTTTTGTTTTTTGGAGACAGAGAGGGTCTTGTTAAACCACTAAATTGTCCAGGCTCAAACTTGCCCCTGCCTCAGGCTCCCAGAGTACTGGGATTACAGGGATACACCATCATGCCCAGCTATAAATTAAAACCAAACTACTACCAATGAATACTCAAGGTTAAAACAACCAAGGGTCATAACCACAAAGAAGCCAGTATGGCTATGTGCCTTAAACTTGTATTGCCACCACCACAGAAAAGGAAACAATGCATGCTTTAGAAACATTCAAATTGCTTATCTACAGTATACTTTGATCATCTTTAACATCTTTACTATCACTTAGAATAATTGATCTATCGCCAGTTTAACAGCTTCCCTCTATAGTCAGCTCTAATCTTTGGCAATGGAAGAACACAACAAACTCCATTAAGATCTATTCTCTAAAAGCTAAGAGGCAAGAATGGTAAACTAATTCCCTTCCTGAGCTAATTAAAATGGTGTCTTTGCTAAATACACTGTTCTCAGGATGGACCCTAGGCTAACACTATGTTTTCACCTAACACTTTAACTGCCAACTTCTGTCCTTGGATTCAAATTTATCAAGGATATTTGCTGAACTGGGCAAAATACTGATCACCAGCAGAAATTAACCATTTCCACGCAGCACAGTGGCATAATCTTGTAATTCCCACCAACTGGAGAGGCTTGAGGCAGGAGTATCATTGGAGACCAGAACTTCATATGCATCACAGGTAACATAGCAAGACCCCATCTTAAAGAAGAAAAAGAGGGGAGGAAGGGAGGGAAATTAAAATAAAAAAGAACTAACTGGCATAGGATTAAGTTTTGGGGAAAGAGAGCAATAAAGAGGTCGCTGAACTGAAGCAAAGGGAGTATCAGAACTAGGGTAGTAGGAGTGGAGACAGAGTGAAGCAGACAAATTTGATGGTGCTTGGCAAGGTGTGAAAGTATAACATAAATAAAATAAGCCCCAGTGTGCTTCGCAGGAAGGGGTTGGCAAATAAAGATCCATTCCTCCTCCCACCTTGCACTTCTCTTTAGCTTTGTTTTATTTAGTTTGTTTTTGTAAGTACAATGCTGGGGCTAGAACTCAAAGCCTTGCACATACTAGCAGACACTTTCCCACTGAGCTATACCAGTCTCTTCTTGCACTGCTCCTTAAAGAGGGACTTAGTGACATTTATGTAGACAACTTATGACTATAAATAAAGACATAATTTATGTTACCAAATGTGGCCACAATGGATAGTTAAATGTATGTATTCTCGCTATCTTCCAAAGCAAGTGAAAAGACCAGTAGGTAGGAAAACATGATATCTGAGGAACTTGCACTGCACTTTCTTTTTATATACTTTTGTTTCCACAAGCACTCACAAACACTTGCAATATTTTCAGAGAATATGATTTACAGAAAGAATGCAAAAGACTAAATTCAGCTAGGTTATGTACTATTAGCTAAATTATATGTTGAAGAAAAACAGCCCACAATATGTGAAAATTTGATACTAACAGTATACTGAGAATGTTACACTTAAATGAAGTAGAAAGCTTAAATCTTCATAGGGCAACCAAGAAATACAGTACTTCCCCCATATCCCTGGTTTTACTTTCCATGGTTTCAGTTATTACCTACAGAGAACTATGCTTCTAAAATATTAAGTGACAAATTCTAGAAATAAACAATTCCTATATTTTACATTACATTGCTACTTGCATGAAGAAATCTCATACTGCTCCACTCTGTTCCAGCTAGCGCATAAACCATCCCTATGGCCCAAAGTATCTGCCACGCATTCATTAGTCACTTAGTAGCCATCTCAGTTACCTTATCAACTGTCACACTGTCACAGTGCTTGTGTTAACTAATTCTTAATTAGTGATCTATCACTACATTGCTACGTCACAATGCCTACATCATTCACTTCCCCTGCATCTGAGCACAGTGACATTGTACTACCTCACATCATCACAAGAAGGGTGAGTACTGCAGATATTCTGAGACCACACTTACAAAACTTCAATTACAGTATATTCTTATAATGCTTCTCTTTTCTTAGTAGTCACTCTTGTTAATTCCTCATGTCCTAGTTCATAAATGCGACTTTACTGTATGTATGTATGTATAGGAAAAAGAGAAAATACAGGTTTAGGGACTACTCAAGGCTTTGAGAATCCCCAGAACTCTCTGACGGTATTTCCTGTGCTTAGGGGAGGCGAGTACTATATTGTTACCATAAAACTAATTCACCAAGCGCAAGATATGTTATAACCTAAGGAACCCATCTCTCATTGGAAATTGCTGTGCACCAGAAATCATACCTATTTTGCTCACCTTTCTGTTCCCAGCGCTTACACAGTGTCTGAAAACACAATATGCATTCAATAAATACCTGTTCAATACACGCTGTCACTGAGATCTTCAGGCAAACATTTACCAGATCTGCAGAATGAACTAATACAGAAAGAACTCTGCCCACAATATAGTTGCATAAACAGACTATGCCAGGTTGTTGATCTAACTGAAATAAGTTATGATTATGTGATCTTTAATTATTCCAAGTTTAATTCCACTAAAACTACATTATAAATGAAATAGTATATTTGTTAATCATAATTAAAGTAAGTACAATTAGAGGTTCATATGCCTAACTCACTTTCAGTTACAATTTCTGCATCAAGCACAAAGACTAGCCTTATAGCTCATGCCTTACTAATTGAAAGGGGAGAAAAAGCACACATGTGGCCCAGATGCAGACAAATCTGATGATTTAGTGTTGTTTTTAAAAGTAGAATAAAAAAGTTCCTCTAAGTTATTATAGTAACCACATTTTTTTAATTTCCCAAGATACTCTCCATCTTAAATAATGCACCATGTATGATACATGTGTCATACGGAAACCTGGAACACAAGATCACTGTATCCAGAGGCTGCCTGCTTCACTTCATGCTTTCTAGTCTCCATCCCCAAAGAAAACAAGTTACAAATGGTGAGTCTGAAAATAAACTGTAACTGTCTTAATTTAAAACCTTATTATTTCCCCCCAGTTGAACCAACATGAAATGGAAGGGAAAGGTCAGGCCAGGTTACTGAGAAGGAACAATTTCAGACTGATAGAATCAGGTTGCTACTAACAAAGATCACTGCCTTTAAATGTCACTTAAAGATGATTCATTTCTCTCTGGACTCAGTCACTATTCCTGTTTCATGCTTTTGAAGCAAACTAATTCCCTAACACTATGTCTATAGAGTTGGTCATAATGTCATACAAAACAGCTGATTACTCACAAATGAGAAAATTAAGACAGTGCAATTAAATACACACATTTAAACCAAAAATTTGATTACACTACAGTGATTTATGCTAAAAGTGAACACTGATTTTAAATGTGATGCATCATCCGTACCAAGAAATTATTTTCTGTTTACATAACAAGTCTGAAACTCCATTAAAAGGTTACAGACCCCAAATGACTTTTCTTGACTAAGCAGATTAACGTTATGTCAGTGAGCTGGCTGAGGAGTCATATGATAAAAGTCAGAGGCATACAAAATGAATATGACTCTACCTAACCAGTCGACAATTCCCAAGAGGGCTAAGGCCCTCTTAAAGAGCATCACAGACAGAGAATTTAACACTAACAGGTAACAAAAGCTGACATTAAGCTATAATAATTGGAACAATGTAGTATTAGGAAATAGGCAGAAAAACTAATAGAACAGAATAAAACAGTGTACAGAAACAATCCACACGTATTTGGTTACCTGATTTACAACAAAGCTGACAATGCAGTGAAATGAGGAGAGGATAATCTTTCTAATAACTGGTGCTGAGTCAACTAAATAACCATCTGAGAGAAAAATTGTATTGTGACTCTCATCTCACATCCTACACTAAAAACAATTCCAGAAGGAATGCAGATTTAAAACAAACAATGATGTTTTTATAGCAGACATTATAGATCATCTTTGATATAACAGTATGGCAAAAGACTTTTTAAAGTAGGCAAAAAATAGTGACCATAAAGGAAATCATAACAGACTATATTAGATACAGGTTTCAAAAAATATTTAGTGAAGAGTAACCCAGAGAGTAGGAAAAGATATTCATAATGTAAATATCTGCAAAAAATTAGTATCCAGAGCTGGAGGTGTAATTCAGAGATAGAGTGCTTGCCCAACACGAGTGAAGCCGAGTCCAAGCCATCCTCAGCACTAACAAAAAGAATCCAGAATAAAAGTACTAACATTAAAAATGATAAACAACTCAATAGAAAAATGGGCAAAAAACATGGAATATTCACTTCACTTTCTACAATCCAGAAATTCATCTCCAAAATATATACACAACAGAATGCTTACATGGTTATTAAAGATATGTGCTAGAATATTCACTGCAACAGTATTTGTAACCACCAAAAACAGGAAACAAACTGTCCACCAACAGTAGGTAGGTTTGGATATACTGTATTCACACAATAGAATGCTACAGAGCACAAAGAGTCAATAGTGTATAGTTATATATAACAATATGGATAATTCTTACGGACCACTGAGTAAAAGAAACCACACATCAAAGAGTGCGCTCTGTACAACACCATGCATAGAGATACAGGCAAATACTAATCTATGCCATTAGAAGTCTAGAAACTAAAAATCCACAAAGGCAACTGAGATACTTCCTTTGATCCTGATCAAATGCTGAGTTACACAGATGTGTTCACTTTGTAAAGTCAGAGCCATGCATGTACGATCTGTTCACTTTTTCTGTATCTATCACACCTGAATATATTTTTTTAAAAAAGAAAACATCTTCACCATGAGCCTTGGTGTGCAGAGTAGTAAAGAGTCCAGTCCCTGACCAATATGGATAACCCTAATGGCCCTTGTAGCTGCCTACAAATTCCCTCCATTTGCAAGGCATTCTACAGTTTCAATACAGATTATGTAGCTAAATAAACCAGGGACTTTAAGTGCGAGAAAATGAAATGCCAGTGGAAACTGCTACAGACTATTTTTGCATACCTCTTTGCATTTCTTAACTCTCCAGCAATACCCAATATCCATCCTTCATATGAATATCCAGCTGGTCCAATCAAGTCTAAAAGAAATCCAAACACCCCTGGGTCTTCTGGATTGGAGGTCAGATAAAAACCCGTTGCTAAATTTTCATCGTAAGAATACAAACCTCCTCAAAATATGTCACTATGGACATGGAAATTGTATCAGGGACAATGAATGTTCAGATACATGTAAAAGGAAGTCCAAATTACAGTGTCTTCAACAACATAAAGGTTTACTCTTTTCATGAAATGTGAGCTCAAAGAACAGCATTTGATGACACTGATCACATAATTCAAAGACAGTATATAGGCTTGGGGATGTAGCTCAGGGATGCAGTGCTTGCCTAGCATGGCAGAGACGGGGCTGGATCCCTACCACCACACATACACCCGCACACACACAACATACACAAATACACATGCACAGTACAAAGGCAAAGCTCTCTGTAAATTTCTTGGCCTTTCTCTGAAGGTCTACAGAATACTACTACAGCTTACCATGTCTAACTTCTGGGCAAGAGGAAAGACAAATGTGTAAAAAGGGCTTTTTCAAACACTTCATCCAAAACTCCTACCCATCCCTCAGTGACCATGGACTATATCACATGGACACCTCACCCGGAAAGTAAACTTAAGTAATATGTATTTCCCCAAAAATAAGTCCTAGCCAAAAATAAGCCCCAGCAGGATTTTTCAGGAAGCTCATAATATAAACTCTATGCCAAGAATAAGCCCTACTTAAGATCATTAGCCTGTTGCAACACATTACTATATAATTAAACATAAATATTAACATTAATATTTAAATAAATGATAATATAAATTATAATTCAGTATTTGTAAATACCAAAGCAGACACCTTTGGATAAGAGGTAAATGCTTATGTGAACAGATGAACTTATTGCCAAATGACCAGAGTACAGACACAATGCACAAATAACGTGCACTGACAATTGACGGATGTGATTGGGCCTAATACAATCTTCATAATCCAATACATCATGAGTTGTAATGATGCATTATAAACAGGCTACAGGGACAAGACGTGTTCATTTAAGGAGAACTCTTATGGCTGGATATGAGAAACTGGGGCCAATGGAAACCAAGTTGTAAGAAATTCAGGCCAGAATTCAGGGTTTGGGGTTTGGAGAGCAGTCTCAGAAGAAAAATGACATAACCATATTTGAAAAATTACATATTTTTGCACATATAGCTCTGTACATGAATAAATGAATAAATGTATACCGCTGTATATGAAAAAATAAAATCTCCTGAAAATAAGCCCTATTACAATAAGACTTGGCCTTATTATGAGGGAAATATGAGATAAAGGTTTTAGCCAGACATAATTCTGCTTCAAAAATTTAAGCTCTATTAGAAAGTAAATAAAAATACTACATCTTTATTATTTTTAAACAATGGAGTACTACTCAGCTGTAAAGAAGGATTGCATCAAGGCTTTTATAGGTAAATGGATGCAACTTGAGACCATACTCATAAGTGAAATAAATCAGACTCATATGTGTAAATACCATATTGCCACCCTAGTGCAAAAAGCTGAAAGAGCAAGTAAGATCCAAAATCTACAATAAATATTGGGAACGGGTCAGAAACTGCTCAAAGGGGAAAAGTAACTGGGATAGGGGAAAGGAGAAAAGAAGGAAGGGAAAAGGAAAAAGTTTTAAATTTGTATATATATATACACATAAGATAGCTAAAATGACTATACTCTCACTACTAATTGTACTGGTTCTTGGAAAAGAACAGTTAACACTCATAAGACCAGATCAATTTTGCACATCTACATCTGGCAATCAAAGCAAATCTTTTGAAGATAACAATATGCAATACAACAACCATTATTAAATTCCTATCATCTTGCTTTGAAAGCCTATATTGTTATTGTTTGGGGTTTGTTGTTGTTTGTCTCATCTACTGTTTGTTATGGGTTAAAAACTAGTGGTCAACTTAACACCAGCTGAATTAAATCAGCATGGTGCTGAGTGTAGAAGACGCACCTGAGGAAAGTTGCCAGCATAAACAGAGACGTGGAGAAGAAGAGTGAGGCATTGTGGGTTCTCCTAAATGTTGCTGTTTCGAGCCGTTGGTTCTCCTGGAGGAGCCTGTCATGCAGGCTTCCCCTATATGAATTTGGCCATTATTATCAGAGGAGCTCAGGACCTTGTCGCTGAGTGGCTGCGGTTCACTTTGGGGGAGCTCTGCTCCTTACATTGAGCATCACTTCCTGGCTCCGGAGGGGAAGATGTGTGCTGTTTAATCTCCAGGAGAAGGCTGTCATTCTGGGCTTCCTGACCTGTACTTGACTGTTCTCATTTTCAGAGGAGCTCGGGACCTCAGTGTTGCTGAGGATGGCTGTGGTACTTTTCAGAGTAGCGCTGGTCCTTATTTTAAGCGTGACTTCTTGGCTCCAGTGTAGAACCCTCAACCTACTGGCACAGCTCCTTCACCCCTGCTGGCATAGACTTTCTAGCTTCCACCACTGACCTTTGGCCTTCCCAGTGCAGATTCGTAAAACAGACTGGCATGAGTCCTTATTGTGGGCTCTTAGACGTCCAGTTGGATTTGCGGGAGGCATTGTCATGTCCAGTCTTCAGCTGGACTCATACAGGACATTGCTGTAGGATCCAGGCCCTTGGCTGAATATTCTGGGTCTTTAGGTTGTGGACAGATTTTCCTGCACTTTCTTATGTTTAACTCTGGGTGACCATCATAAAACAGTATTATACATTCTGTATCCTGTATGCAGTTGTTCTCCCTGTTACCCCTGACTACAACACTTTTCTATGTTTTTTTCCTCTTTTAAATATAAAAAAATTTAAGGAAGTAAATAAAGAGTGAACCTAAGACAGGACCCTGCAGATCCTGCCACTGCTATGACACATATCTGACATGTCTGCTAACACTGAGTATATTTCTTTAACAGTTTACAAGTGAGTATGTCGTGGCATTGGAAGAAATTTTCTGTGGTACAATTCTGGCAGCTGTTTTTCCAAAGCATTTTTTTATAACATCTAGCACAGGAAGAAAATGTAAAAGTTGAGCTAACAACTACCCATCAGTGAGCAAACTGTTCCCCTTTCAGAGTTCAATTTTAATCTTTAAAGAAAAAATTACAGCCAGGCATGGTAGCACACGCCTGTAATCCCAGCACTCAGGCTGAGGCAGGAGGATCATTGAGAATTCAAGACTAGCCTGGGCTACAAAGTGAGCACAAGGCCAGCCTGAACTGCATAGCGAGACCCTGTCTCAAAAAGACAAAAATAAATAAATAAATAAAATTAAAAAATTAGAGAAGAGTTGAGTAAGGTTTCTAAGATGGTTCTTAGACCTAGTAAGCCAAAAATGAATCAAAAAAACAATACTTTTTAAGTCCTCAATATTTCCTAACAAAAGTTTCTCAAAGTAAACAATTCCCAGCTTGCCCTTTTCTGACCCATTCTTCACCCTAAATTAACTTAACACGGACCATTTCATAAAACCATGCACAGCTATTCCTCAACACACATGATGGGCTGATTTCAGGACTCCCATGAATACCAAAGTCCATGAACCTTCAAGCCAACATACATTCTCCATCACTTATACTCACATGATACAAATGTTTTGTAAGTAACTGCTGCACTGTATCATATATGAAATAAAGAAAAGTGGGGGGGAAAGTTTGAAACAGGTTCAGTACAGATGCAATTTTTTTCTTTCAAATAGATTTAGATCCCCAGTTGATTGAATTCACAAACAGGGAACCCTCAGATACAGAGGTCCAATTATGTGCTCTGTAAAAATTTGTTCCTCTTCTGTGACAAACTTTTCCTCTCAATAGGTGAGAGTAACACTACAATAAGCCAGTATTTTTCATATCCTTCAGTCCTCTTCTTTATTTTTTCCTTGCATAACTTATCTATTTTAATCAAGTGGCCAGTGCATAAGTCTTATGTCTGTCTAAAATAGTAATTTAATATATTTCCTACTAATTTTTGCTTGTTTTGTGAAGCTGGTATTGAACACAAGGCTTTGTGTATGCTAGGAAAGCATTCTACCCTGTGCTACAACCTAGCTCTTGATAAATTTTTTAAAGGGTATATTCAATTCATTACATGTTATTTGACAATTTCATAGCATTTTGTCAGATATAGTCTCTATTCCTTACTAGTTTGCTTTCTCTCTTAACCAACTATCACATTAAGATCTAAACCAAGTAAATGTGTATTATGGGACTGATTTTAAAGCTAAAGCTGAATGAAATATGTACTGATTATCCCGAGATAATCTGTGAGTCAGTTAAGGATTGTCTCCTCCACCAGATAAAGACAATGCGAGGCTTGCAGGTCCTGGATTTGATTCCATTCTCTCACCTTCTTGGACTGAGTCTGAAAGGCTGCTCATTTATAGCACTACATGCCTTCTCCAAGTCCCTGTGAATTCCTTTCCAGCTTTTAGCTCTCAGGATCTCAATCACCTTCCCACACTGCCCAACTCTGCCCTCTAAAATCACAGTCTCCTCCCCCCACATTTTTGCCTCCTAGGGAACTGGTCTGAGGTAACAGACTTCTGGAGATATCTCTACACATTTAAGACTGAGACATAAAGAGTTTAAAGAAATTCTGCCAGTAAACTGTTATACTTCCTAAGTAGCTGATAAATCAACACTGAAGACTAAACTTGCTAAATAATTTTTCATACAAGCTTGAAGAATTAATTACTCCAAGACGGGCGTGGTGGCGCATGCCTTTAATCCCAGCACTCAGGAGGCTGAAGTAGGCGGAGCATTGTGAGTTCAAGGCCTTCTGAGCTACATAGTGCGACCCTGCCTCAAAAAACTAGGGCTGGGATTTTGACTCAATGGCTTAAGTGCCTTTCAGGCGTGAAGTTGTGAGTTTGATCCCTGGTGCCGAGAAAAAAAAAAAAAATGTAATTACTCCAAGTATTAACTAGCTAAGATTTATGTTAAAATTTTCAATAAATCAGTACTTTAATATATACATCTGTACATTTTGAAAAGTGATTAGAAAGTCAGTTACTTTAACTACCATGTTAATTTACCCCACCCTTCCCCTTATCACTCACCAAGACAAAGTTGTTAATGAAGTCACAGACTCAATCCCAGACTCCAGCTGAACAGGATCCCACATTCTGCAACATATTATAATGTATAAGTCAAATTACGGTGCTAACCACTGGCCATAAAGAGAGCTACCTAAATCTACAGGAAAAAATACGTACAAATTGAACACTGGTGCATCCCTGTAATCCTAGCACTCAAAAGGCTGAGACAGGAGAATAAAAAACTCAGGGCCAGCCTGGACTACATAGGGAGACCATGTCTGGAGAAGAAGGAAAGGCAGAAAGACAAAGACACAGAGGAAAAGAGAGAGAAAATAGTCACATTGCATGATTGATAAGAAAGAACTATAACACCTGTTCATTTCTTAATGGTAAACAGTACATTAATTTCAAATACAAACATCTCCTTTCACTTTTTATGGGTAAGACAAGACAATAATATAAAGCATAACCAGCTTTTTTCCAAAACCTTTTTCCAGGGACAACAAATTTGTATAAGGCCTTGTACTACAGGACCAGTTCGATCACTGACTAGTGCCAAGGGAATGTACCTAGACATTATACCTGCGAAAGAAACACTTGATTTATGGTATCCTCATATAGAGAGATGTTGACTGGAGTTTCATTACACACTGGGAAAAAGACACCCCAAAAATTTTAGGAAGAGTACTACAAATGCCACTAGTCCTACTTTCTCACACAAAAACCATGTTTCCTGTGGATTATTTCACTCATTCATTTCACAATATTTATGGGTTTCACACTCAGAATAATGCCCAACATTAAACGGTGTAAAAGAAAGCCAAAGAATTAGTATGACCCAGATACAGGATTTTCCAAGCATTAGAGCTGGAAAGACAATTCTTAAAAGATCTTAACAAGAACTACAGAGGAACCACAGGCATCAAACAGCTTGTTGATGCATAAAATGGCAGTAATTAATGTTGCCATTTTTGTAAGCAGGAACAATATTTTTAACAACTGTCACTTTGGAATATGAACATTTAATTAGATTTTACTGTGCAGACACAAGGTTCTTTTCAGACCAGTAAGATTTCTTCCAATGAAGCTTTCTGGTTTTGTTTGTTTTGTTTTTGGTTTTGTTCTCTGGAGTAGGGTCATTCAACAATTCTACAGAAAACAAGGAGAACGCATATGCCAAGTCTACTGGAAGCTTTCCCCATTCTCAAACAATTCCTGTTCAGATGCACAGCCACAGAAGTTCAAAGGTCACTGGCATCTTTGTACTCAGTTGCATGGTCCTTACAAGCAGACTTCTGTCCCCAGCCCTTCAACCAAATGGGCTGTGACAACTCTGTGGACTGAATTTCTATATCTGAGGCCGGCATGGGCATTACTAAACTGAAGGCCATGGCATTCATGTACACATCAACCAAAAATTACTAAATCTCTTTGAGGAATTAAAGCAAATTTGTTTACTAGGGTATAAAGAAATGACAATGCAGTCAAACGGTATCACCGACAGAAATGGCCTTCTGAATTCTTATCATAATTATACTTCTTACAGTATTGTTTTGAAAGCTTTTCTTGATTTTCTCAGGATTTCTTTCATCCTTGTTCTCTTCCTCTAAATCATACATTATAAAAAGTGAAGGAATTTATCCTAGACTTTTACATAGTTCCAAATCTATGTTATTTCTTAAAGAGTAATAACGAATATACAAAGTTGTGACATGTTTTTTAAAATAGGTAAGAGCCTAGGGGCCTGGGATAGAGCTCAGTGGCACAGCACCTGCCTGGCAAGCAGAAGATCGTGAGTTTGATCCCCCATATCAAATACATAAATATATAAATACGTAAATAAATAAACAGGAGCCTAGAAAACTACCTCCTCATCCTCTGATACACATTTCAGTAGAATCTGAAATACAAGCAATTTATACACCTTAATACTCTCAAAGCACCTATTTTTTAAATAAACTTCCACTACTTTCACATGCTAATGACAAAGTCTAAAACCGACTTTAGTTCAATAAAAATATTATTAGAGCTGAATAATTAAAACAATTACTCCCCCAAAATTAGAACCCCCCCCAAAAAATCATATAAGCATCTTTGAAATAAAATTTTTAGCAGCAAAGTCCTGCAGGAACACAAACCATCTGAAATACAATGCTCAAAAATGAAAAAGTTTTGCAAGTGCAAGTTAAGGAAGCTTCTGTAACAATTTCTAGGCAACGTAAACAGTTCTCAAAGCTGAACACACTACTTAAAACTTAGTTAACAGCAGTGCGCCCAACACCATACTCCTCAGAGAAAATAGCCCAATCTCCCAAGGTCACTGTAAACTTTAATGACCTTAAAGAAAAATACAGCTTCAAGTTGCAAAAAGGATTATAAAGATGACACCATAGAGACCACACGAGTACAGATATACTGTTGAAAAAGAGTATACTATGGTTCTGGATTGAATTAAATAAAAAATTAAATTAAAATAATTTTTAAAGCTATAAAGTAAAAAAAAGAAAACTATTCCAAATTTTACTGCATAAAATTCAGTAATTCACAAATATTTCCAAACCACTACTGCTTTTCATTCATTTAACCAAGAATTTTTTTTGGTTCTACTAAAACCCATAACCTTGAAACACTAAGAATATCATAACACTTTTCATGTCACTAAATGAGCTAAAACTAATTTTAAGGCTCTTCTCAAATTCTGCTCTTGTTCAGATTCCTTCCGGCCTTTGAGGCACACCCACAGTGGGACGCCCAGTTACATGAAATCAGTTCTTCATCTGAAGAAGCCCAGGCCCGATTTCAATTGTACAAAAATGATAAAAGAAATGCTGCCAGTATTAAAACCAAGCATTTTTTTCTCTTTCCAGTTCTCTCCTAACTTCCAACAACTAGGTGGTATCATTTGATAGTTTTTAGGAAATATTCTTAAGCAAGTAAGTGCGTGATAATTGCTTCCAAGCAGAAGCAGTCGAAATGGCAATTTGTTCTGTCCAAGTAATTCTGACTTTAGAGATTTCACTAAATAATTCTCCAAATATTAATGAGGTAATTATTTAACAGGCAACACTAAATATGTTAAAATGTTTTATCATATTTTAATGTACAATGAAGTTTATTTTTTATTGAGCATAACTGACAAAATTATATATATTTAAGGCATAAGACATCAGGTTTTTGGAAGGGATCAATGCCTATTATGAGAGTCTTATTTAGCAGGCACTTAACATGCTACTACAAATTATATACAAAAATCTCTTTATTAGTAATACTTGGGAAAATCTCCAAATTCTGATGATTTTTAATAACTAAACTCAGAGAAGTTTATGGTTAGCCATTACCATATTACCATATGATAAATGAAAAGTTTTATATAAACAGAGAAACAATGTCTGCCCTTCACACACAAATTAAGAGAAAATATGGAAATCTGACAAAATGTTCTCAAACAATATTTAATTTGAAAAATAATTCAAGCATGACAGACATCTGAAATAGAACCGACTTCTCAGGTTTTAATTCTTCCCCAAGTTCTAAAAAATTTATACTCTATTACCCTTAAATCATTCTTGCTCTTCTATGGTTTTTTAATTCCTAACAATGTAAATGGCACAGCCAGGCACACTGGTGCACACATGTAGTCTGTTTTCCCAAGTGAATCAACAACAGTAAATTTATATAAATATTTTTTGTAAATAAAAAAATAAACAGTTTGTGTGTGTGTGCTGAAAGAGTAAAAACACACAAAAGGCAAACAATGAAAGAAGAATATCTTTTCCAGTATCTGTATTATATGTCCTAAATGGAAATATTTCTTATTGTTGCTAAATTTAAAACATCACCAAGGTACACCAAATTTTTAGGCATCTTGGGCTCTACAGAATTGCTTAAAGCCACTGCACACCAGTGTGGTAATGCTCATAGCTTTAAAAAACAGTACATTTCATTATAAATACAATAAACTCATGAGACACATTCAATTAGGAAAACAAAACCATAAAAAAGATTGTATTTTTTGAGGATGTTACTTTAAGAATGTTGAAGCACAAAATCACTATCTTTCACCACAAGTTAACAAATGCTACTGACATACTTAAGTCTCTAAGAATAAAGCTGTTACTCTAAAACTGGAAAAACTGATTTATCAACCTATATATCTTAAACTACAAGAGCTGAACTGGTCTTAAGATTAAAGGATTCATGACACAGAAAAAATGAAATGTCTCTGGACATGTATCCTTAAATCCTTAATAAAGAGGAAAAAAGTGCTCATTTGATCTAGTCATTAGGCTATTCACTTAGCCCTCATTTCGGCACTAAAGTAGTCAAGACCTCTGCAACTTTGACACTGAACTTGACTTTACATACAGAAAAACAGCCACAATCACAAATTGAACCTCAAAGATACCTACACAAGCCAGTGTTCTCTATACTGACTTTCACAAAGCTTCAGGTGCACTGCAGACAATTGACCTGAAAGTATGTTCACATTTGTCTTTGCATTGTGAGACAGTCTTCCTATAGTTCATACTGGCCTTGAACTCATGCGATCCTCCTGCTTCTGACTCCTCAGTGCTGAAATTACAGGAGTGCGCCCACCACACCCAGTCGGATCCATTATTAACTATTTTAGAAACTACAACCGGTACAAATTCTAAAGCCACATAACATGCACAGTTTTACCTCACTGGAAACCACAACTGCATGAACTTGCATTATGATCAACTTGCAAAAATAGGTAAATAAGAGGCCAAATAGGTAGTTTGCCTAGCATGTGCAAGGACCTCAGTTCAATTCTTAATACCACTCATGCTCACACAAAGGTAAACAATGTACACTGATTTTTGAAATGAATATACACCAACAAGATACTACTTATTAGTAGGAACACTAAAGATCCATCTGAAATTTCAAAAACAATAGGTTTTATTGCCAAAAACGTTTAAAAATCACTGGCTTAGATGAGCATGGTGGCGCATGCCTTTAATCCCAGGACTCGGGAGGCTGAGGTAGGTGGAGCACTGTGAGTTCGAGGCCGGCTTGGGCTATAACACGAGTGCAAGGCCTGCCTGAGCTACATAATGCGACCCTGGCTTAAAAAAACTAGGGCTGGGATTTTGGCTCAGTGGCTTAAGTGCCTCTCTGGGAGACATGAGGCTGTGAGTTTGATTCTCGGTGCCGGAAAAAAAAAAAAAAAAAAAAATCACTGGCTTAGTGCACAGAATTGACAACCTATCAGAACTAAGCAACGAAGTTACTGATGTTTATTAGCCTAAGGAGTAGTTGTTAACACAAACGTGTGTCTCTCCTGACAACCCTAAAGCCTCTTTTCATTTTACTATTTAAAATATAAATTTACTTCAGAGTAACTCATTCTGTATTTTTTAAGGTACTGCTGATTGAACTCAGGGCCCTCACACTGAGCTGTATTACCACACTGAGCTGTATTTTTTTCTGTTTCATTTTGAGAGAGGGTTTCACTAAGTTGGCTAGGTTGCCCTAGCTGGGCTGGAACTTGGAATTCTCCAGCCTCAGTATTTCAAGAGTGCTAGGATTACAACCCTACACAATCATGTTCAGCCAGACTTCACTATTGCTTTTTTAAAATACACTAATTTTGTTAAGTAGTTCAATGTCAATCACCTCAACTATAAAATTAGTATGCATATTGGTATCATGATTTTTGAAAGAGTTGCTAAGACCATTCAATTGTCAAAGCAAGGCTTCTACTGCAAAAATTGGATACACACATTTAAAAAATAGAATTAAACCCTTATATGCAAAAATTAACTCAAAATGGATTAATAATCTAAATATAAGAACTATAAGAGTTCAAAACAAAATATAGGGGGAAAACTTCATAACCCTGGATTTAGCAATGGTTTCTTGGATATGATACTAAAAGTACAGGTAACAAAAGAAAAAAGAGGTATACAGTACTACACTAAAAGTAAAAATATTAGTCTGGGAACCAGCACAATGCACGGGCCTCCAGCAGACTGGGAACAACTAGACCCAAGCCTCTGCCCGAGAGTCAGCGCCATTCGTGGACCAGTGCCTAATCACAGGTTCAGAGGATATTGGTACTCAGTGTGACATCTAGGGGAAATCTCCTTCTGAGGGTTGTAGCCATTGTTGATTCCCTATGGTCTTCTTTAGAGGTTCTAAATCATTTCCATTGTTTTGTGGGGTTGGGTTTTATTCTCTTTTGTTTTGTTTGATTATGTTAAACTCCATGGCAAGAGAAGCTATTTCAAGAATAGCAAGATATATTATGGTAGCAATTTTGGATTTACTACTGGCTTATTTTGAAACCCTTTATTGCATTCACTGTTTCGGTTTTTATTGTTTCTATTCTATTCTGTTCTGTTTGATTTACACTATGTCCGAAGGTATCTGCAGCTATTTTGAAGACATCAAAAGGCATTATGGTAATTACTGTTGATTTCATAATGTTTTGAAGTACTGTATATCTTACACTGGTTTGTTTTGATTGCTTTTATTGTTATATACTCTTTAAAAAAAATAAAAGCAAAAATTATTTAGACACCAAAAGACACTATTAAAAGAGTAAAAGAGCAACCCAAGGACTGGGGTAAAATATTTGAAAACATTTACCTGATAAGGGATTGATACCTACAGTATGTTTACAAGTCTTAAAACTCAACAACCGAAAAAAATTTTTAAATCGGCAAAGGACTTCCAGAGATAATATACAAATGCAAACAAATCTGGGGCGATGTGATGCTCAACATCATTGTCCCTAGGAAAACGCAAATCAAAAACATGAAAACAGTAACTACTGGCACAGATATGAATAAACTGAAATTGTGGAAGCATATGATGACTCTCAAAAAAAAGCTTTATGAACAGTAGTGACCATATGACGCAGCAAGTCCACGTCTGTGTATACACCCCGGAGAAATGAAAACAAGATCTTGAAGACATACTTGCAATCCATGTTCATCACTGCAACTACTCAAAATAGCCAAGTAGGATGCAAACCAGTATCCACTGAAGATAAATGAATAGACAAAAGGTGATATGTACATACAATGGAATACTGTGCATATAGTGGGATATTTTCTTTCTTTAAAAAGGAAAAAAAATGAGCCAGGAGTGGTGGCGCACGCCTTTAAACCCAGTACTTGGGAGGTTGAGGTAGGAGGAGCGTTGTGAGTTCAAGGCTGGCTTGGGCTACAACGTGAGAGTAAGGCCGGCCTGAGCTACATAGAGCAACCCTGTCTCAAAAATCTAGGGCTGGGAGTTTGACTCAGTCGCTTATGCGCCTGTCTGGCAGGCGTATGATTATGAGTTCAATCCCCGGTGCCACCAAAAATAAAAAGGAAAAAACTGTTGTCAAATGTTAAAACAAAGATGAAATTTGATTGAGGACATTATTCTAAGCAAAATAAGCCCATCATAAAACAACAAACACAGTCAGATTTCATTTAGATGAGGTATTTAAAGTACTCAAAGTCATAGAAAGGGAAATAGTGGTTACCAGGGGCTGATGGGGGAAATGGGGAGTTGCTCAATGGTCATGGAGTTTTAGTTCAGCAAGGGAAAAAAAAAAAAAAAATTCCTGAGATCTGTTACATAATAATGTGAATGTATTTAATATTACTGAACTATACACCTAAAAATGGTTGACAGCAAAATTTATGTTATATTTTACAACAATAAAAATTACTGTAAGCTGGGCGTGGTGGTGCATGCTTGCAATCCCAACACTCATGAGGCTGAGGCAGGAGGATCAATGCAAGTTTGAGACCAGCCTGGGCTACAAAGCGAATTCAAGGCCTGCCTAAACTGCATAGTGAGACCCTGTCTCAAAAAGACCAAAAAAAAAAAAAATTTAAAAATTGCAAGTAATTACTTCATGAGGCATTTTTTGTGATGATAAACCAGATAATATATGTAAGGAGCACAGAACAGTTCTTAGTATCCTAATAATAATTAAATGGCAGCCAGGCATGTTGGCACATCTATCATCCCAACATTCAAGAGGTTGATACAGGAAGATCGCAAGCTGGAGCGCAACCTGAGCAACTGACTGAGACTCTGAAAAAGAGGACTGTGAATGGAGAGCTCAATGTGAAGGATCTAGGTAGCAAAAACAGTAATAATAATAAATAAATGTTAAAAATAACAACTACTGATAACAGTAATGAGATAGGTATTTCCCATTTAATGAAATTAAATCCTGAAACATTATGGTTCATTAAAAAAAAAAAAAAAAAGCTTCCTTCTCCCAAAAGTAAAATAAGAGAGCTTAATAGGTATAGTAAGAAATAGGAAACTTCTACTGGTTCTTGATCACTTAGAAGGACACTATGAAACAAATGTAAGGAGGCCTATATGGTAATCTGGCCCAGAGGCCAAAAATCAAGCCTAACAAAGATACTGTGAATAACTGGGCAAAGTGCTACAGTGAAATTCTAGTCATGCTGTGGAACTCAAAATGGGAAAAGAGAAAGAACTCACGTTAGAATGATGAATCACTGTTCCTTCAATCTGTGCTTTAACCACTAAACATAAGTTTGCATAGAAGGATACTAGTTACCAAGTTAGTACACAAAGGCCAATTTATGTGTGCTGCACAAGTTTTTTCCTATCAAAGGTTTTAATAAAAATAAATGTGTTTAGCCTAACTTTTACCATTCAGAAAGCCTTCACCATAATCCCTATTCTCTAGAAGCAATACACTATTAAAATGGATGAATATGCTCTACTCTATCTGATCCCAAGTAGGGAGAGAAAGAGGCAGACAAATTGAGAATGTGAATGATAGAGAAACAAGGAATTCTGAATCTCTTGTGCATTCTGGGACCTATCGCAATTTAAGAGCCCAAATGGGGCGGGACGGGATACATTACTCTCATTTCAAGAATATAAATCTGACACTGAGTGCAATGGCACATGCCAGTAATCTCAGTAAGGTAGGACACCAAGGTAGGAAGGTTACAGCCTAAGCAACGCAGAGATTTAGCAAAACCCTACCTCAAAAATAAAAAAGGGTCATGAATGTAATCTAGCAGGAAGGCCCTGTGTTGAATCCTCAGAACCTTTTAAAAAAATTAAAAACATAAATCTGGCCAACAGTCCCTTCCCAGACCAAATCAAATGTTTAGAAATCACTTCACATTATTTACAAAGTAGGACTGAAAAAAATGTAGACACTTTGAAGTCAAATAGACTCAAATTTGAACCCTGGCGTAATCCACCAGTCCTGGGGTAAACCTGGGCAAGTGACCTCACTTTTCTAATAGCCAGTTTTCTTTGATAAGAGATTATTACCAAGGCTCTTGTACAGTTCAAATAAAAGGACATTTGTAAAGATTAGTACAAAGTGAGCACTAAATAAAAAAGAAGAGTAAAACTAGGTGCTAGAACTTCCTATTTAATTAAATAAACAATTATTGCGGGTTTTCTTGATTTAATGTAATCTAACCTTTTATAATATAAATGACTTCAGAATGACCATTTCAGACAATCATTACTATAATGACAAAACATAATACTAATCAAGGAAAGTTATCAAAATGGGCAATATAGGATCAATTTCAAGACGCTGGGTCAATTCGTTATGTCATGTAAGAGTAATTGTTGTTAGTAGCGATTAAATGTTAGGTTGAATATTTAGGTCAAAAAAGTAATAATAAAAGATTACATAATGGAAGCTGAAATAGAAATTTCTAAAAAAAAATCTAATTAATTGCCTGCAAGCCCTAAATGAACCAGAAGTGATGAGTTCAAAAAAAAAAAAAAAAAAATACAAGAAACACAATTTGGGTTAGTGGAGGGAATATACCAAAATAAGAGTCAGAAGAACGGAGTTCTGGTTTCAGATGGCCTACTTGTGTCCTGGTAGATAAGTCACTTAACCTGGATTTACTTCCTCATTAATAAGGACACAAAACCTACCTTGACATTTCGAATACTGTCAGGTAGGTCAAATAATGTTTATCAAAAAATGTTCTTAAAGGCCTGCACAGTAACCACACGTTAGTCTAGGGCAGGGTTTCCCAAACTTTTAGTTCATAGCTAATCCCAAACATAAGAGTACTGGTACAGGGACCTTGCAGTAAACGGATCATGATGCTGGAACCCAGATGGGATCAGCCTAGAAGTTCCTACCACTCTGTATAAGGACTACGGGATAAGTATTGCTAGTCTATCTGTACCATATTCAGAGCACTGCCTGGCACACTAGTTTGAAAGCCCTAAAATGCCACGTCTAATTTGAGGAATTCTAAGAGGGAAGTCAGTATTTTCCCCAATAACTGACCGTGATCAGATCGAATTTGACTACGATATAACAATACTGTCCTCAACCTAAGCAACAGGGCCCTTTGTCCTGGCCTCAAATTTTGGAGGGCCATGTGTTAGTCTTCTTCTGGCCATATCCCTGATCATCAGGTCAACTACTCTCAGAGGCTAAAAGATGTGCCTGACAGCAGCATGCATGCCCTCATCTTGACTAGCACCCCAAAATTCCTCACCTCTTCCCAGGGTCTGCTCTGGCTTTTTCCATGGGCTGGTTCTCCCAAGGGCACAAAACCCCCCACCATTATGTACCCCCTAGAACCCCCTAGATCTGGTCACAAAGCTGCTGTGTGTGGGGTGTATAGACTGGAGTGTCCACAGCGCACGTGTCCCATTCCTAGTGCAAGTCCTGGAAAAGAGAAGGCAGTCTCCCAGTGAAGGCTGGCTCTCAGCCCTTCACCATGTTGCCAAGTGGATCTCAGAAGTTCAAATTCTCTGACTTCAACGTAGGTCACTATGACATTGTATTTGTTAAAGCAGGCAATAGGACAACCTTCTAAGTTAACTTGAAGTGGAAGTTGTAAATTTTTAGACATACAGCATATGGACTTCCAGTTGTTCTCTCGCCCCAGTCCCAAAAACGTTAGGGACTGGCCTGGAAAAAGATCTAAAAATGCTGTCATGTGAGGAGTAACTGAAAAAAAATGAGTACATGCGGCTAAGAAACAGAAAAGGCTGGTGAGAAGATAAAGGAATAGGCCATGCTTTCACATGACAGCTAAAAAGCTATCCTTGGAAAAATAAAGCAGATCTGTGTGGTGATAGAAATTCAGAGAGGTGCACTCCAACTTAAGAGAAAGAATAGTTTTTTAACAGTAAAAATGCCAAGAGTTCATCTGCTATGTGATAAAACAGACACTAAACATACAAGCAGAAGTAAGGTAGATAGATGATTGCCTCCTCAGGATAAGTGGAGAGAATTCTGATACTGGAGAAGGGTAAAGCCACACATTCCTGATAGGCCTATATAACTGCAGCATTTGGCAGTCTCATAAAGATGCAGCTCTGCATACAGAGATAAGTGGTTATAAGACACAGGCAAAATAAAAGCTACACCCTGCAGTCACCATTCTTCCTTAAAAGGCTCCTATCAGCTCTTTTTGTTATCAGTCTCCTTATAAAAAAAATGAAGGTGAGTTCCTCCATTCTACAAAGTTACTAAATTAAAGGCTGAAACAGCCTTGTTTCAAAGGATTTTTTTTGCACTCTCCATGGAACCATATCCTCTCTACTCTTTCCAGTCAGATCTTCTGACTTCTTGTTACCACTGAAAACTCTGTTCCATACCTGTGACTCAGGCACCCTCTGTCATCAAGTATTTATTAAGTAAGATGTTAGGGATTCAGCAGTTACCTTAACAGGAAAGCCCTTGGCCCATGAAAAGTACACAGTGGATCCGTAATAAATTGACCACATAAGTAAATAAATAATAAACTAGTATGAAAAGGACAAAGTGAGGTGATATGGAAGTAAAAAATGAAAGTTCCAGGTCAGGGATATAGCTCAGTGACACAGCACCCACCTAGCAATGCAAGGCCCTGAGTTTGGTTACTGGTACCAAAATAATAAATAAATAAATAAAAATTAAGGTTCCATATACAAGTAATCACAAAGGCCTCTCTAGGGAAGAAGGTAGTCATGTACAGATGAGGAAGCACATTCCAAGTAAGAGGAACAGCAAGCATATATACCTAAGTATGTTTTCACTTTATTCAAGGGAGAAAAAAACAACATCTACTATATACCTAATAGAATGGCCAAAATCAAGAACAGTTAACACCAAATGCTGACAAGGATACAGAACGACAGGAGCTCTCTTCCTGTTGGAAGAAATACAAAATCGTATGGCCCCTCAGGAAGGCAGTCCAGTAGCTTCCTGCCAGACTAAACATAGTTTTACTGTATGATCCTTAAATTGTACTCCTTGGTACTTACTCAAGAGCACTAAAAACTTACATCCACATACAACCTGCACATGGATGTTCATAGCAGCTTTATTCTAATGGACAAAGCTTAGAAGAAACCAACGTGCCCTGCCAAGAGTGAATATACAAATAAACCATGATTAATTTAGGGAAAAGAATATTATTCAGTACTAAAAGAGAAATGAGCACCAGCCAGGCATGGTAGCACACTCCTATAATCAATATCTGGCAGGCTGAGGCAGGAGATCTCAAGTTTAACACCAGTCTGAATAACTGAATGAGGCCTTCTCTCAACACAAAATTAAAGCTCAGGGTGTAACCTGGTGGTAAAGCACTTGCCTAGCATGTGAGTGTTCTTGGGTTCAATCCCCAATATTACCACCACCATAATAAAAATGTTGTCAGTTATTGAGCAAAAAAAAAAAAAAAAAAGACATAAAGGAATCTCAAATGCATATTACTAAATGAAAAGGCTACATTCTGTATAATTCCAATTATATGACATTTTAGAAAAGGCAAAGCTAGGGAGACAGTAAAAAGATGTGTGGTTACCAGAGGTTAAGAGGGATGGATGAATATACAGAGCACAGAGGACTTTCACAGCAGTGAAATTGTCCTATATGATGTTATAATGACTACTATGTCCCATTATACATCTACCCAAAGCCACTGAATACAAACACCAAGAATGAATCCTAAAGTAAACTGTGGACTCACTACAGACTTTAGGTGATTAGGATGTGTCAGCGCAGGCTTATCAGCTATAGCAAATATACCACTTTGGCAAAGGATGCTGACAATGGCGAAGCAGGATTGGGCAGAAGTACATGGGACATTTCTGCACACGTACTGTTTTGCTATGAACCAAAATTTTAAGCCTCTAGGGACCAGAATGATAGCTCAGTGGTAGAGTGCCTGCCTAAGCATACACAAGCACCCTGAGTTCAATCTCCAGCACCCCTGAAAAAAATTCTTTAATTAAAAATTAAAGTCTATAAAAAAAAGGAAAGTTTTTGTGACTGAAGCCTAGTGAACAAAGGATGAAGATAGAAGAAGATAAAAGAAGCCAGGAGTCAGATCATGCACACAGACATCCTGGCCCACATAACTCTTTGTTGTTGCAGGGTGTTCCCTACAATGTAGGCTGCTTAGCAGCAGCCCTGGCTTCTGCCCACTGGACACCAGCAGGAATTCCTACCCCTCAACTCAGCATAACCAAACATATCTCCAGACACCGCTGACTTTCCCTTTGGACTAAATCTCCCCTAGTAGATAACCATTGACACAGGGCCCCATAAGTAGCCAACATGAAGGTCTTGCTTCCATAATAAAAATTTTTAAGATTTAGTTTTAGTGTTAAGTGTAGTGAAAAACCAGTAAGCAGGAGAATGTTAAGATATGATTAATATTTAACATTATTTTGGCTCCTGTGATAGGGAGGATAAACAGGAGGAAAAACACAGAGTAAAGACAGAGAAGTCTGTTGCCCGTTTTCCAAAAGAGCTGCTAGCACAGCCTAAGTTTTTAACAGTGAAAAGAAACTGAGATGGAGTCAGGTCCAGTTTACACTCTGAAGGTAGAGCTGACTGGACTTAACATAAGCAAAGACAACTCAAAGATGACCCTCGGTATTCTGGCCTGCACACACGGGTGGATAACAGCACCACTCACTGAGATGGTGAAAATCTGGGGGCAAAGTGGGTAAATGAAAGAAGAACTCGTAGTCCTACTTTGTTCACGCTACCCCTGAGGTACCTCTTATGATACCAAAAGGAAGGCATGGAGTCAGTTAATATGGTCCTCAAAAGGAAAAATCAGAACTACTAGGGAGGGATCTGAGCCTCACCCAGGCACATTCCAAATTTTCAAGTGGGGTAGGGAGTAAGTAGAGATAAACTCACAAAAAGGATACAGAAAATAAAAGTGCACAGATAAGTGACCAGAAGTGGCATACATGAAATGTTGGCACAAGGTCAATACAATATAGACACTGAAGTACTAGTGTGGGCAAGATACAGATCACTGTGGCCTTAGTGAAAAAGTTTCAGTGGGGCTGGCATGTAACTCAGTGAAAGAGAGTTTGCCTAGAATGTGAGGCCCTAGGTTCTATACACAACAGCACAAAAATTAACAAACAAAAATTTCAGCAAGTGACAGACCAAAAGCTCAAATGGATCAGGCTAAAAAATCAGTGGTAAGGAAAGAAAGACAGAAACTTTAAATCACTCTTGAAAATTTCTGCTTCAAAAGAAATTAGGCAGTAGCTAAAGGGATCTTAAGGTAGAGAAAAGGGTGGTTTAAGATAAGTGATTCATTCACTTAACGTACCAGTAGCTCAAAACAGTTTTCCTCCTCTCTCACTTAACCATCCAGCGAAAAAGAGCAGTTACTCCAAGGTTACCAGGCGGCTCTCTGCTTCACATTATCCAGGGAATCATCTTACTCATCATCTCACTGAGACACTGCTCTCATCCACAAGGTTGAATAATATGTCCCAGCACTGTTACCCTACATTCTCGTCTGCAAAAAGGAAGCAAGAGAAACTGGAAGGCAATTAGCTGCCTTTCTAAGACCATGACCTAGAAATACCAGTTCTATTCACATCCCTTGAGCCAGAATGGAGTCACAGGCCACACCCCCCTGGAAGGGAGAAGTCATAAACCGTCTCTCGCTGGGCAGCCACATGTCCAGATAAAACCTGAGGGAAGCTTTGGGAAATGGCATTTGGTGAACAATTAGTTATCATGCCGCCAGTAACATAAGCCATGTGTGCCTACTGAAAGAGATGATCTAGTAAAGAGAGAATAATAATTCAGGAAAGAAAATAACTGAGGAATAAAAGCCTCAAGAAGTTAAAAAGGAATGAAATCCAGGGCACAAATTTACTGCCTCAAGAACAGGGTCACTTTGGTGTCTTGTCACTTTTTATACGTTTGGCTTTTCAGAAGAAAAGCCCCTTGTACACATTTCTAGTTTTAAAGTATGTGTCCTTTACCTTCTGTCTAGTAAAACAGGCAGTTGCACAGAATGAGTGTGAAAAGTTGGCCTTGATGGAACACGTCTCATCTGGGTTGTCTACTGACAAGTTGTTGCAAAGTTGTCAAAGACAGGATGACCAAATTTTAGAGCGACAGGGAGTCGCTTACATATGTTCAAAATCAGAAGGCCACAAAGCATCTTCCCCAATAGTACATCCCATGTGTTCAAAATCCCAGATCAACCCACTGTCTCTGTTTTATAATATTCTTTTTCCTAATACAGTTTATCTTCCATATCGAACAAATACTTCCTAAGGGTAGAGGCTCAGTGATACCTTCTTTCATACATATTTTCTATAGCATCTAGCCTTGATGCATGGTACAAGACACAGATGTACTCATTAGCTACTGATTAGAGAGATTTGGATTCCCTAAGAGTGGCTATTAAATGTGAAGACTACTAGATATAAAACAGTGATTAAGTACTGTCAGGATTTCTTTTGGGCAGGTTGATAGAAACTGGGTAAGTGCAAGTTCCCACTTCAAGAAGGGGAAAAAGCCAGGAGTGGTGGCACATACCTATCCTAGGAGGCTGAGACAAGAGGTTCTCAAGTTCAATCCCAGCCTATATAACTCAGCAAAACCTCATATTAAACATTAAAAAATAAAAATTTGCAGAACCACAGAATTTTGGAACAAGGGCAATTAAGGTATAGCTCAATGGGACAATACTTGCCTATCATGTGCAATGCCCTCGGTTCTACCCTGAGGATCAAAAAACTATTTTTCTTTTTTGGAGTAAGAAGGGATCTGAGTGACCTCCAGTCTGATCCCTCATTCTACATGTGAGGGACGTGAGTTTCAGAGAGAAGAGCAACTTGTCCGAATTCACAAACTGTTTACAGCAGACCCAAGATAAATAGCCAGGTTCAAAACCCCATTCGCTGTTAAAAATTATTTTGCTGCCAGGCGTGGTGGTACACACCTTTAATCTTAGCCCTCAGGAGGCTGAGGTAGGTGGAGTGTTGTGAGTTCGAGCCCAGCTTAGGCTACAATGTGAGCAAGGCTGGCCTGAATACATAGTGCTAGCCTGCCTCAAAAAAACTAGGGCTGGGTCTCTGACTCAGTAGCTTAAGTGCCTGCTTGGCAGGCAAGAGGTTGAGAGTTTGATCCCTGGTACTGACCAAAAAAAAAAAAAACCACATTATTTTGCTGTTTTCATCTGTATTTAATATTCTGGATAATTAGTGCATTTCACATATCCTTCAAAACCACTAAAAATGCTACTCATCTTAAAAGTCCTTTGGCCACATAGTTTTACAATGAAGTGAAGAACAAGAACTACTGTTTCCTTCCTATACACAAGGGAATAAAAAGAGTAGAGTCAAATGGCTTGCCCAAGATCACAAGGCTAAACTCCAAACGATACAAATTCTATTGTTTGGGGGTAATGGGTACAATGCCTGTTTCAGAGTGCTCTCTCTGAGTATGGTGCCTACAATAACCTGAACACATAAATCATAACATTCCCATAACAGACGGGTGGTACATACACTTTCTCTCAAAACTTTCCATCTCCAGGTCCTCAATATCGATGGATTTAACAGTCTACTGCACTATAAAATAAGGTAGCAAATAGCTGTACAGCAAATAATTCAATGTCACTGAAAATTCTAGTTCATACCTTTCTCATAAGTAATTAAATCAACACCCATTTCTTACTGCCTTTTACTTATCCTAAAACACACTCCGTAAATACCAGGGAGGGCATCTTCGTGGAAGTATACTGCAAAATTGAAATAACTTCACCAAATCCTGTATTTTTACCTTGGGAAATATCCCTATTCAGTCTTCAACTGTCCAGACAAGAAATCTCTGGTTTTATTCGTTGGTTTTTTAATCTTGAGATAAATTAATACCCATCTTGAAACAGCTGTCCTTTCACCTCTCCTTTTGTGCTTGCCACAAGTGGAGGTCCCCAGTCTTCCAGGGGCTGGGCTCTCTGGCTGTGTGAAGGGCCCTCTACCTCTGCTGCTCTACCAAGGACAGCGTGGGAACTCACCACCCTTCCTTGGGTCATCTCCCTGCCTGTAAGCTTCAACAAGACCATGAAACTGCCAGGCCAGTAGGATGGTGAGAGACACAATCACCCCAGTTCTATTTTGTTTAACTCAGAACAATGGCCTTTTTTATTTGCTCGTTTTTCCTTTGGGATTAATGTTAAATAAACCAGCATTTGAAGTTAAGAAGTACACCAAATTTCTCAACTAAAAGATAATCTAAACCAAATACTTAAAAAAGCAACTTAATATCAAAGTCTCTAGATAGCAAACTACATTCACCTATCATAAGGAAAAAAATAACTCTTATTAGTTGAGCCCTGAAGAGAATATTATGAAGATGTTAGTAAAAATCAAAAGAAATACTTGGAGTATAATATACACACAGGAAAAGTTATCTAACCCTGGCCTAATTAAGACAGGTTTTCTCACACATTGTTCTCAAAAAAAAAAAAAAAAGGCCAGCACCAAAATAGAAGTGGTATTTAAATTCACCCTGCAAACATAAGATTACAAGAAAATCATCAAGAACCAGAATCTTTAGAAAAAAAAAAAAAAAGAGCCAGGCGTGGTGGCGCACGCCTTTAATCCCAGCACTTGGGAGGCTGAGGTAAGAGGAGCGTTGTGAGTTCGAGGCCGGCCTGGGCTACAACGCGAGCGCAAGGCTGGCCTGAGCTACACAGTGCGACCCTGCCTCAAAAAACCAGGGCCGGGAGTTTGGCTCAGTGGCTTAAGCGCCTGCCCTGGCAGGCGTGAGGTTGTGAGTTCAATCCCCAGTACTGCAAAAAAAAAAAAAAGAAAGAAAGAAATCCTGTCTCTTTACCCACCTTTTTAATTATCTGAAGTACACATATAGGAAATTTTTCAAGTTGTCCAATTACTAGCTGTTAATTAAACTAATAGTTTTAGTAAAGGATCAACATTCCATAACCAGTAGTATGCCACTCAGGAGAAAAAATCTATAGCCTGAGGTCAAAGGTAGTATAATATAGTCTAGGAAAAGTGTTTCACACTAGAACTGATAATCACCATCATGCATCACTTACTTAGTTCTTACTACAGTATATGCCAGATACAGTGTTCAGCCTTGGCATGTGTCATTTCCTTTAACCCTCACTACAACTTTCTAAGACAGATTCTACTGATATTCGCTGAGGAAGAGACTTAAGGCACTTGTGTAGGACAAAAGTTTATAAATAACACAACTGGCATTTGAACCTAAGCCTATCTGGCTCCAAAGTTAAAATGAGCATCTTTCCACAGGTCATAACTTTTATAATGGTATGACAAGAAACAAATAACACTTGCGTTAACACAAAAAAAATGTTAAAAGCCAGGCGTGGTGGCGCACGCCTGTAATCCCAGCACTCGGGAGGCTAAGGTAGGAGAAGCGTTGCGAGTTCAAGGCCAGCTTGGGCTACAACGCGAGCGCAAGGCTGGCCTTAGCTACATAGTGTGACACTGCCTCAAAAAACCAGGGCTGGGAGTTTGGCTCAGTGGCTTAACAGCCTGTCTGGCAGGCGCGATGTTGTGAGTTCAATCCCCAGTACTGCAAAAAAAAAAAAAAATGTTAAGTCCTAAATCAAGAGCCAACAAACATTTTCTATCAAGGGTCAGATAATTAATCCTAGATTTTGCAAGCCACAATGTCTCTGTCAAAAGTGCTCACTCTGTGGTAAGCCAAAGAAGTCACAGATGACACATAATGAAGGAGTGTGACTTGTCCACATAAAACTTTATTTAAGGACATTAACACTGGAATGTCACATAATTCGCACGTCATGAAATATTACTCCCCTTTTGATCTTTTTCAACTACTTAAAATTTTACGTCATTCTCAGCTCATGGGCCCTGCAGACCTGCAGTCTCTATTTTGCCAACCCAGCTCTAAATAATGTAAGCAAACAGAAAATATATTTTATCACTCACACATTCTAACTTGTAATCTATTTGACTATTTTGAACTGATACTTTAAAGAAGCTCAGTCTCAATAAATTTGACTTGTCCTAAAATAACTGAAAATTCCGAAGAGAATACATAAGAATTTTCCTAAGAATGACATACAGTCACCAAATTTTGCAACTGGAAGAAAGCTAACACATTCTTGTTTCTTATCTACATTTAAATTGCTGCTAAAACATTTCAAACAGTTTGCCAAGGGCTAGGGATGCAGCTCAGTGATAGAGTACTTCTCTAGCATACAGGAAACCATAGATTCCACACCCAGCACTACAATTAATGAATCAAGCAGCTTACCAGGCCAATATGCCACATGAGATAGGTATGTATTTAATACTAAGTTAATCCATAATAACAGTAATATCTCACACTCCTGAAGGCAGTTTTACAAAGCATTTCTACATCCTTTCTACAATCTGATTTTTCATAATTCTACCCATAAGACAATATCAGCATTTTCATCCCTATTTTGTAGATACTAAAACAGCCCGGAGAAGTCAATAACATGCCCAAAGAAGATGTAAGGCCACTCTTATTAAGTGACAGAACCACAACCAGACCAGCTTCAAGTCTTGGCTGCCTCCTGAAAAATTCCATGGACATCACATTGCACATTCACAGGTTATATCCTGAAAGTTCTCAAAGATGCTAGTCTCACCCTTTAAAATCACAGCTATGTTCATTTCATTTTTCATTTGCCATCATAGTCTTATGAAGAAAACAGCTGCTAGTCCCTGATATTTATTAAATGCATCGACAAGGCAGCAATGAATCTACATATACTGCGAAAATAATACAAGGTTAGGAAGGGAAAATACTGTTGAATAAGTCGTCCAAAGAGCAAACAAACAACAAAAGCATCTCTGATGAAGCACCAAAAATAAAAAAAATTTTAAAAAGGTAGAGATGAATGTATTGCCATTAGTTTCAGCCCAACTGCGGAAAAAGCTTCTAGTGACTGGAAAATGATGTGGGGTTGGGAAAAGGAAATAAAAGAAACATAACTACTACTGGAATTGAAACCGACATCAAAGGCTTTAATGACAGTTGAGCCTGCCTCGCTAGTTCTTCATCTCTCCCTCAAAAACAAAATAGTTACATAATTGAAGGTTCTTCAACTACTGCTTCCTCTGTCCCACTTACAGCTTTTCTCCCCAACTACTTCCCCTTGTCCCCCCACCCCCACATGCAAGATCCTAAGTAAACTGAGCTGCAGCCCCAGCTGGACAAGTCTCTGTCCAAAGTGCTGCTTTATTCCAGGGGCTGCTATAGGAACCATGGTAAAAAGACTGAAATATAGTTCTGACCTCACGCGATCACAGATACTCATTCTATAAAGCACCATCACATATGTACCCAATTTAGGAAAGAATCAGACTTCAGACATTCCAGAAAACAGAAATCACAACGTCATAATACCTCGTTTTCATAAATAACCCAATAAAAATGAATGCACACCAAGGAGTAGTTGAGGCTGTGTTGCAGCAGCAATTACTGCTTCTATTTTCTTCACACTCAAGTCCAAAGAACAACTGTTGACACTGAGTTAAAATGCAACTCACTCAAAAAGGAGAAATAAGTATATTAATGAAACCACAACCATCATTACTCATAACAAATCCAATTACTGACTCAAACCGGCACATTTTGTGAACTGTAAGAGCCACTGTACTACAGTACCATTTGCCTTCTCTTTTCCAACAGAAATACAATGTTTACAGACACAACCAGTGTAACAGAAAAGTCATTCCCATTCAAACTCACTTAAAAGGTCTGTATCTGTGCCAAATAAAACTCTGAAAGAATGGAAAATAAAAGAGATGCTGACAACAATGCTTCAGTGCAGCTGCCAAGTATCCATGTAGCATCATGCAGTGCCCCAAGCCTTTTAAAAGCTGATGGTAAATCCGCAAGCAAAACAAAATTATAATTATCTAAATTATATTTCTGAAAAGATAGCTAATAAACTGTGTCCCAAACATCCTGCTGTGGGCCTCCCCTTCTTTTACCCCTTCTCCTAGCTTCACCCTCAGAAGGTGAGTTTTTTAAGGATCCAAAGGCAAACCAAAGCCAGGTCTCACTGTCCCTACCGTGTCTTGTGCGCCGTGCATGGAAATATTTAACACACATATTTACTCTGGTCAACAAAATGGGAAAGGCAGCATGCACGGGCTGCAGGGAAATCACGGGGTGGGGGCCTTAGTCACCAATATCGTCCAACACGTAGCAGCAACTTCAGCCAACTGGAAAGATAAAGGGGGAAACTCCACGGGAGTCCGGGAAGCAAGACATCCTGCCCAGCTGCCCACGCTCACCGCGACCCAGCTCGTGCTGTCCCCCGTGGGCAGCGGAGGGAAACGCGCGACAGGGCTCCTAAGGGAGCAGCCGAGTCCCTGGGCCGCCACTCGGCCGTGCCCGGGGAGTCGCGGCCGCAGCCTCTCTCCAGGCTGGGGCGGGCAGCGCCGCAGCAGGCCGGGAATCCTGGCCGCGGAGGCCATGGGAAAGCGCGGGATGCGGCGCGGGAGGCGGCGGCCCGCGTGTCCGCCGCGGGAGCCGGCGAAACCCGAGCTGGCCCTCCAAGCGCACTCGATCCGGAGCCCTGCCTCCGAAGAGAATTTCTCCTGAAACAGAAGCCAGGCCCCCGAGCCTTCCCCGCGGCAATGGCCCACGTCACCGGCGCCCCCGGCCCGCCCGCCGCGCCCCCGCCTTACCGAGCCCCGCGGCCCCGCCGCGCCGCCGCGGCGTCGCTGCGTCCCGCTCTGCGCTCCGTGTCTGCCCCGCGCGGGCCGGGCCCGACGCCCTCCGCCCGCCGCCGCCGCCGCCAACGCGAGCCTAGCGCCGGGCCGGCCCGGGCAGCCGCGGGGGCTCGGCCGGGCGCCCCCAGCGCCAGCGCCTCATCCCGCCGCGCCGCCCCGTCAGGCTCGGGGCGGGGGCGCCGCGCTCCGGGCCGCGGCCTCGAGGTCCCCGCCTCCGGCACGCAGCGCGCCCGCCCTCCCGCGGCGGAGAGGGCCCCGGGGACGCGGGTCCGCGGGCTCCAGAGCCCCTCGCCCGACGCCTTCGGGCTGCCCCCGCCCTGCTGGCCGACGCGCGCCCCCGCTGGAGCCCGCCGCCCGCCCTGCCTCCGCCTCCTGCGCTCCGCCTCCTCCTGCACCCGCGACGCCCGCTGCGGGGAGAAGGGGCGCGCCGCCGCGGCCGCGGGCACGAGCACGCGCGAGGGGGGCGGGCGGAGCGCGCGCGCGGCCGAGAGGTGGGGGCGCGCCCAGGCCTCGCCTGCCGTTGTCCCGGGAGTGCACGTGTCTGCGGGAGGTGGCTTCTGGGGTGCGGGGCGAGCCGGGGCCAGCTGGGCCCGAGAAGCAGGGTGGAGACACCGACTTGGGGGTGCACACGCGACCCCTTGCCGCGGTCCCTGCATTGTGCAGTGGCGCATAAATGACAAACCTGCCGCCGCAGTAGCAACCTCGGAAAGAGGCATCCCTTGGAGGCCACGACCATAGTGCTCTCCACTCCCAGCGGACCCAAAACTATCACCCCAGGTGCGAGGAGGGGGCGTTGCCGCCAGCCAGGGAGATCCTCTGCCCTCCTCTCCCTCCTCCCCGTGCCTATGGGTCCAGAATCAACTCGCGCCGCTTATTATTAGGCACGGGGGGGGGGGGACTAAAAGTTCCTTCAGTTGGCTTCTTCATTTAGAGTTATGGGCCAGAAAATTGAGAAGTGGCATATGCAGGGAGAGTAAGGAAAAGAAAGGGGCAACGGGTAGGAAACCTTAAGGTGCGTGACTGCGATGAGTAGGGCTCGGGAGGCAAGCGGGGGCGCCTCACAGGGAACACCCTGCCAGTGTTTGGCGTTGCCCTTGCTTCTTTCCTTGCCGCTTTGTTCAGTCTCCAAAGGCTGCGCAGCGTTCCAGCCTGCAGGGACCATCAGCGTGGCAGAATACAGAGAAGCTTCTTGACATTGTACCTTTTTTTCTTCTTATGTACAGGATGTGTACCTTTCAGTCCTTCTGACGTATTCCGTGGCTAAATGCTAGAGCGCAAGGGTCGGTTAACCTACATAATTTGCTCGTATTCTCAATGCCAAATACCGCATCACTAATGTCTCTGCAGTGACTTGGGTCCAGACAGCATTTAGTCATTTCAGTGGGAGTCCTTAAATATAAAATGTGGCCTTGACCACAATTAGCAGAATTTCAGGGACATACATTAACTAAGAGTTCCTTACATCCTAGAGAGAAATCAAGAAATGAACATGTGAAATAATCCCAGTCTCCTCCAGCTTCGGTATAACCTAAGTTTCTTCACTGACCAGCATTCTAGGTATCTTCTAGCACAGAACTAGGGAACTGATGGAATGAGATTTGCTGAGGCACTAACTGTGGTGGGAAAAACATAAAGAGGCCAACTTTCAGTAAATGCATCTCAGCTGCCTGATGGACATGGATGCGCTCGGGATCCGTGAGGCTCCATGAAACTCCCTAGAGAAACAGCTAATGAGACCCTCACATAAGTAGTTTGAAAAGTATTGTTTTACAGACTGTAACAGTTTCATGGGGTTCACCTTTGGGCCACAGAGCATCGTGTCTACCAGACACGGTCAGATATGGATTTAGTAGCTTGTGTTTTAAGGGTTTGGTGAGCATTAAGTGCAAATACCCTGAGATATGGAAAGGAAGTCAGTGTGGAGGAGAAAACCACATTTATACTGGAAGCAAGTTTTGCCCAAGGTCCCTATTTCTTGGCCACTATCTGCTAAAAGCTTGATGTTCTGCCTGCTTTTCAGGAAGCCTTCATATCCTACAGTTTTGCCATAAAAATCCTGAAATGCAGCTGCAACCACTAAACATTAAATGACTTATGTTCAGGTGGAAATGCAAATAACATATTAAGGGGCTAGAGTTTATGTAAGTTTTAGCTTTCCATTACTGTGACAAAATACATGAGAAATCAATTTTTTAAAAAAATTTATTTTGGCTCATAGTCTCAGAGGTTTCAGTCCATGGTTAAATGGCTCACTGTTTTTAAATCTGTGGTGAGGCAGAGTATCACAGTATGGGTGGAGAAGCAAAACTGCCCATCTCATGGGGGCTGGGAAATGGAAAGGAAAGGAAGAGATGGGCTGGGGGAGGAGAATCCTAGTAGTTCTTTCAAGGGCACACTCCCAATTACCTAACTTCCTTCCATTATACCTCACCTCCCAAGGGGTCCACTGCCTCCCTATATGACTGCCTTACAGACTGAGACCCAAGCTTTTACCATATGAGCCTTTGTGAGACATGTATGATCCAAACCGTAAAAATGTACACATTGAATAGCACAGATATTTTGCTTCGGATCAGTCATGCTAAAACTTTTAGAACTTTCAATGATACACAAGCAGCCTGCTGCAGCACATGCCATAGGTTCACCACCGCTGCTTTAGATCCTCAAAACATTTTGGTAACTAACCTCTGTTCGTATTATATCCAGTTCAGAGAAAGAACAAATGAGTTTCACAAGTTTTCCAAACACCAATGTGTTCGACCAAGACCTGTTCTAAACCAGCACTCCCTGTCCTCAGATAGAACCACCCATTGTCCCATGAATCAATAGTTATTACTGCTAAACCTGCTTGCAGACTGAAGCTGTGATTGCTGGGCAACTCTGCAGCCAACTGACTGCAGGGTTTTGGACGTTTGTGATCAATTACCTCTATCTTGATAATATCCTCAGTGATTAAATACATAAATCACAAAATTTGCAATATTCTCTTTTTAAAAGTCTGTACAACTGTTAAATAAAGTGACAGAACTAAATTTGCTACCTATTTATGATTATGTGTTACAAGGTAAGGGGCCGAAAGTGGTGAAGGTAAACTGCTTCTCTCCGAAGCTGTTGGAAGCCCCCAGCCGGCCAGTATTCTTAGCCTTGGCACTGTCATCTTTCGGAAGGTGGCATCTGGGCTCACTCACCGTATCTCAGATCTGTGACACTGCAGTCCCTTCTAGGCTGAAGCAGAGTCATGGTGCAGACAATGAAAGCCAGCCAGGAAGGCAGCCACACATAGGACTGCAGCACTCACCTAACCTTGAGTTTTAGAGCAAGCCTGGGAATTAAACAGGGGAGAGAAAAGAAGCTTATTTGCATCCCAAAAGGGAATGCTCAACAGCTGGCTTGAGAAAAGTGCATTGCTGAGAGTGGGCCAGATTTAATAGAGAATTTTCCCACAGTGACAATTGACATTGCCTTGCTTATTTATTTTTTCCTGGCTAAGGAACCAGCTCCATATTGCATCCCCATGAAACATGACAACAAAAGAGTTTTTGAAAACGATGTATTGTCTATCTGTCCCATTCTCCTAGCTAATATTGAGGCCCATAGAGTAGCCTGATAAACATTGAACGCTTTACAACAATATCAACAACAATTGGATAATATTTTAAGGAACATTTAACCAACCCATGCTGCATCCATTGAAATGATGAAAATTTCCATCTTCTCTCCCCATCATATTGACTTTATTAGACTTTATCACTATAATTTAGAATTTTAGATTATTCTCCCATGAGGAAATCTTTTCCCATCTTTAAACTTTAATGCCAGCAGTACCTAACTCTATGTCTACTTGTGAATTGCTCAGCTTATAGCTCCTTTGCTGATTTCTCCACTGATCTTTTCCTCTCCCAGAATTCTAAATGGTGACTTTCCCAAGGAATGGGCCTTCCCCAGGGAGGGGCCTTGGAACCTTCCTGATTTGTTGGTTGTCTTGTTTTGTTTTGTTTCACTGGTGCTGGGAATTGAATCCAGGGCTTTTATACTAAGCTACATTCTCAGTCTTTTTCATTTTTTTATTTTGAGACTGGCTATGATATATACCATTAGCCTGACACTCCCCAGACTCTAGGGTCACATAAACAGCTGCTTCCCTTACATTTATGCTTGTGTGTCTCAAACTGAATGTGCCTGAAACAGAACTCTTGATTGTCCATATTCAAAACTAAATCAAACATTGCCTTCTCCAACTCCAAGGCTTTTCCATTTCATAACTAAAATGTCTTTCAATCACCACATTCACTTTAACAATAAAACATTCCAGCTCTACCCTCAAAACAACCCAACTGGCTGTGGTGACTCATACCTGTAATCCCAGCACTCTAGGAGGCTGAGACAGGAGAATCACAAGTTCATGCCCAGCCCGAGAAATTCAGCAATTTAGCGAGGACCTGTCTCAAAAATAAAAAAGGGCTAGAGATATAGCCCAGTGTGAAGGCTCTGGGTCAATTCCTAGTATCAGATAAAACAGAAACAAAACCCTAAGCCAATCTCTTCCCCCTTATTGGCTAAGCACACTCACATTGGTCTCCCTTCTACTGACTGCAACAGACTCCAAATTGGTCACCTGCTTCCATTCTTTCCTCTGTGATCTATTCTCAACAAAGCTATCAAAGAATTTCTTTCAGAATATCAGTAAGACAGTGTCGTTTTCCTTGCTCAAAACTCTCCAGGGCTCAGTTCCAACCACATTAAAATAAAACCTAAAGTCCTCTCGAAACCTTTCCTTTCTTGTATCTTCAGTCTTGCTCAACTCTCCATTCTCTATGCTTGCTATTCAGTTGGCCCCAACCACAGCTGTCAGTTAGCCTCCTGACGACTACCTAAAATAATTCTACCTTCTGTGTCCCCATACTCTGATCCCTTCCCTATAATGCTTGTCAATGTTATTGTGTCATTTGGTTCACATCCATTATTTGTTTCTTTTACTAAAATGTAAGGTGGATAAGAGTGTGACCTTTGTTTATTTACCATTGAGTCCTCATTACTAAATGACTGAATAAATAGTACTACCAGGGCACAAAATTTATGTGTTCACTTCTTATCAACTGTTGTATATTAACCTTTATCTTTTTATGTCTATCTTGATACTCAATACAAGTGGGAATAGCTACAAATTATAAAATTATGTAATTTGCAATTCACTACCCATCAGAACAAAATAAACTATCCTGGAGATCCAAGAAAATATCATGATTTAGCTGAGAAAGGTGTACATTAAATGAGCAGTTTAAGCTGGGCATGGTGGCACACACCTTTAATCCCAGCACTCGACAGGCTGAGGTAGGAGAAGCGTTATGAGTTCCAGGCCAGCTTGGGCTACAACGCAAGTGCAAGGCCGGCCTGAGCTACGTAGCGCGACCCTGCCCCAAAAAACTAGGGCCTAGAGTTTGGCTCAATGCCTTAAGCATGTGTTCAATCCCTGGTGCCGCAAAAAATAAAAATAAAAATAAAATAAATGAGCAGTTTAATGTATATAAGAGAAAATCAAAAGTCTAACCTTGCAATTAGGTTTTGATTTACAGAAATAAAGGTACAGAAAAATGAAAGTCAAATTATGTATATGGCAAGCCTTTTTATTCCCAAACAAAATAATCAGCATTTTGAAAAGGAATATGATAAATTCTAGGAGATGCAAGTTTTCTATACCATTTTATGGGTCCCCCACTACCATGTATAACTTGTACAAGTCAGTTAACATCTATTTCCATCTGTAAAACGGGCCAGCTCACTTGCTTCTTAGTGAAATGATGTCATCATTATAAAGAACACCTTAGAAAAAAGAAAATTTGAAAGTTAACAGTGAGTACTATGGTTCCTTAATTTTGTCTAATATTTTAAGAATGTGAAGAAATAAGTATATTTTTGAAAAATAGCTACATAAAGACTGATGAAAATTGGCATTTTCAAAGCACCCAGCATTCCTAAAATTATCAGAAAAAATTTCTGAGATAGCAAGAGGTTTGAATATGATTTGAGCATGTCCCCCAAGGAGTCATGTGTTGAAAGGTTGGTGCCCTGAATGGCAATGCTAAGATATGAAGAACTTTTTATTTTCATTGTTTTTGTTGTTGTTGTTGTTGTTCAGTTTGTTTGTTTGGTTTTGGTATTGGGGATTAAACCTAGGGCCTTTTTACTGAACTACATCCTCAGCCCTTTTTTTTCTCACTATGTTACTTAGGCTGTTCTTAAACATGTAGGGCCAGGTAATCCTCAATACACTAGCCTCAATACCAATGCCTCAATACTAGTGCTAGCCTCCCTAGCACTCCCGAGTACCTAGTACACAGATATGTACCATCTAACCAGCTGTCCAGACACTGAAAAGGTAAGGCTCGTGAGCATTGGTTCTGTCATTTTGGAGCTGCCCCTGGAAAAGTTTAAGGTAATTCTCATAGGACTCTGACTTAGTTCTCTCAAAAGAAACTTATTTATAAGAAAGTGAACCTGGGCCCTCCACCAGCATCTGGCTTTCTGTCCAACGAAGGGCTCGCCTCCTTCCACACCCACTCCCATCATGAAGCCATCTGCCAGGATGTGATGCAGCAGGGCCCTTGCCAGGGCCAGCACACACTACTTGGACTTCCAGCCTCAAAAATGTTAGCTAAATCAGTCGCTTTTCTTTATAGGTTACCCCATCCCAGATATTTTATTAGAGCAGTAGAAAACAGACTAAAACACAAAGTTATCTGTACAGTCACCCAAGCACATCACTTACATAGGAGGCTCTACGTTCTGCAACATCAGGAGATGGAACAGCCCACTTGATGGTCAGGTGTGAACTTGAACAAGGAAACAACAGAAACAATAGAGTTCAAATGTAAATATTTGCATAAAGTGTTAATTCTGTTTCCTGACAAGCCAAATTATGTAAAGACTATTAAAAACATTAATGGACCAAAAGGCAACTATCACATTTCTGTGTGTCAGATCCCTAAAGGCCAGCAAAATGTCAGGAAGGAGAATGGGACTCAGGGCGCTGTTGAAGCCATATGTCCCTTGCAAGCATGCTACTTTCTTTAGAGTGTATACTTCTCAGAAATAGCTTGCAGGAAGCGAAATCTCCCACTGGTGGCTGTGACACTCCTGAGATGTTACTACTCCTCATGAGAAAACATGATCACATTCACACTTACACACACACACACACACACACACACACTTACTGTAAACACACTTGAGTGCTTCATTCCTCCCTCCCAGCTCCACTGAATCAGCGCTCTTCTCAGCCACGTAGTGAGGCTCCCGACCCCAAAGCTTTTTAATAGATCTAAAAAACTGAAGCAGCGTCAAGGAAAACCATGGGAAAGTGACTTGGGAAGGCAGAGATCAAAGAGAGGTCACTTAACTCTGGGGCTGCTGCTTTCCCAGACTGCTCCCTGCAATTCCTCTCCCATGTTTCTGTCCTTTATGGCTTCCCATTTCCAGAACTGAATGCAGCTCAGAAAGTCTAAAACATCTGTGCTTTCCTGCTATATTCAAAATACATGTGGGCTGAGAATTTACCTATATTTCTGAAACCGAATGTAGGAGATGGGAGGTTTCCCAGGCAACTTGAGAAGAACTATAGTAGATAATCCTATATGGCATTTTATTTCATTTTTTAAAAATCACATGTACTTGGCTTAGGAAGGTATTTTGTATTTAACTTCAAGTATGGATGATCATTGGTTATACTGGGGGATAAGAGTCATAATATCAAACAAAACAATGAAACTACCCTATCAAAATGTACTTCCTGTTTTCTACTCAATTTTTCCTCTTATGTGTTTCATGCTGAACACAAACAATATTATCCCTCAGAGTGACATAAAAGGCCAGTCTCAAGCACAATTGATAACAGACTCTTACTAGTTCACTCATTTTTTCCTTAGGTCATGAACTAATTCTAGAAAATATTTCTTTGTAGTCCTTGGAAGATTAAAAAAGAAAAGTAACAACAATCCCCTTACTCCTGGCAACAAAATACTTTGTAAGACCGTACTATAAAGTGACCCAGTTAAGCAAGTAATAAAATCATAGCTTAGTTAATTAAGAGTACATATTCATGTATCCTTGACAGAAGACTTACTGCTTTATCCAGGGTGAGCCACTGTTGACTTTGAGCATTATGTTTTGTATTTGTGTTTTGTTTTGAACTCAGAACTCTGCCCATGTTAGGCAAACTCTTTACCACTGGGCTACATCTCTAACCCAACTTTGAGAAAAACTGAAGCACAAAGAAATGCAAAAGTTGGGTATAATTCAGTCTACACTTCAAGATAATAAAAGATGGTTCTTTTTTTATAAATATATGTTAATGGCCAGATCACACAAAACTGGCCAAGAATATTATCTAAGAATAATGTCATCCATGTGCTGTAGTCTAAGTCTTTAGTGTCTGCTAGAAGGCCATGTTTTAAAGGTTTGGTTCCCAACTTGGTGACGTTAGAGGATAGTGGAAACTTCTAAGAAGTGAGGCATAGGGAGAGGTCTGTAGGTCATTGAATGTGTGCTCTTGAAGGGGATTGTGAGATTCTGGCCCCTCCCTCTTCCTTTGTTTGATTTGTTGTTGTTGTTGTTTGTTTGTTTGTTTTTTGGTCTTTGTTTTTCTTTTGCTCTTCTTAACCATGAGATGAGCAGTTTTGTTCTGCCGCACAATGTGGCCATAATGTGCCACAGAAGGGGGACAATTTGTTGTGGACTGGACCCTCCAAAACTATAAGCCCAAATACATCTTTTGTCTGTATAAGCTACTCATCTGATATATATGTCATAGTAATGGAAAGCCAATTAACACACCACACATTCCAACACATCAAAGAAGAAAGACCCCCAAAAGAGAACATCCTCTTTCTGCTCTTTCTTCCCACCTGCCTCAGAGAGGAAGAAACAAGGACTCATTGTAGGCACATATTTGCACTATTGCCTTTAGTTAATGTTCCTGTTGCTGCTGGCCATGACTCTTCCCTTGCCATCAGAAGACAACATCAAATCCACATTCACATTCCAGTACTCCAGCTAAGCTCTGAAACAATGACTGGGTAAACCACTGACCTGTCCAATCCTTACTGTTTTATTTACATACTTGTTTGAGTTCGTTGTTGCTGTTGTGGTAGTGGTGGTGGTATTAGGGCTTGAATCCAGGGCCTTTCTCTGAGATAGAGTCTTACCTCTTTTTAAATAGTTTTTTAAAACAGGATTTCACTATGTCAGTAAGTTGCCCAGGCTTGGCTTGAACCTGCAATCATTCAGCCTCTACCTCCCACAAGTGCTGGAATAACAGGCATTCACCCCCACAACAAGCTCCACAGTTTTTTGATGGGCAAATAAACCTGACTACAAGGGCAAGTTTTCCATCTCTACCTGCTTGGTAACTACTACTCCTGCTTTGGGGCTGGCTCTTATATCCTACACCTCTCTAATCCTCTGGTACAATTTCTTGGAACAGACAAAAACCTCTTCAACATCGCCTTGATATTTCGATGATGTCCTTTGACATGGAAAGCAAAGTCAACAATCCTTTTTTCCATAAGCAGGTCAGGTAATGCTGGCTTTTCTTTTTAGAGATATCTTCAAAGAGATAGGAAATCTCACTTAGAAGCATCCTTCTTAATTAAGTTCTCATCTGTATGGTACCATGCTGGAGGCTGGGCAAAGAGAAGTGAACAGGGAGCCCTCTGGAACACAATGCTGAGAGTTTAAGGGAGAGGAAATCAGCAAGGCCTAATCTATGGGCATACAGACATCAAACAGCTGTGCAAACACTGGACAGATGCATAAATTAAATACAAAAGTAAATAAAGTATTTATGTTATGGAAAAGTCATGCAGCTTATTGTGGGGGTGAATGCCTGTTACTCCAGCACTTGTGGGAGGTAGAGCTCTCCACTAAGGCTACAGAGGGAAGGACAGACATTAGGCTAAACAGATTGCATTATTGTGTTGGGGATGGTGTCAGCAGAAAGGAGCAGAAGGTCACATATGGCTCAAGTAACAAAGACAAACTGTTACATAAACCCTTGTCTGCTGGTGCATAACCTCTACACTTGATCTTCAGCATGAACTGACTTTGCTTCTCAGAAATAACTTTTATATATCAGACTATGCTTTTAGGAATCTGTGTCAGTAACTAATTTTGCAGTGACAGAGATGGCCCCAGGGGCTAGCAACAGCGGGAACCCAATGAAGCAACCTGAGAGATGCCACTGGACAGTCCTACCTCAAAGACTAGCTGGATAGTCTACCAGTGTCTGGGATGGATGAAAGGGGTGACAGTAGCTGACTACCACTGGAAACTGCCTGGTAGCCTGGCACTGTGGAAATTTCCCCAGTCTTCTGTTTGGAGAAACTCAGATGTAGCACAGCTTAATTTAGCCTGGATTCCTATACTTGACACCTGGAACACAGGAGACATGAATCATTGATGAATTACTAAGTAACTCTTGAATGGCTCCATGCTTTAGGAGGAGAAAGAAGGATGACCTTCTGTGTTTATTTTATATGCAAATATTATGTTTACTTAGAAGCATGTATAATATTCTACACTGGAAAATAGTAAAGGTTTTTAAAAAAAAGATGAAACAATTCCTTGTTTAAAAAATTAGAAATGCCCAGGGATAGTGGTGCACTCAGAAGGCTGAGACATGAGGATTGCTGTGAGTTCAAGGCCAGCCTAGGTTACAAAGTGAGTTCAAGGCTTGCCTGGGCTAGCCAAGTGTGGTGGCGCACACCTTTAATCCCAGCACTCAGGAGGCTGAGGTAGGTGGAACATTGTGAGTTCGAGCCTGGCTTGGGCTACAACACGAGCAAGGCCAGCCTGAACTACATAGTGCGACCCTGCCTCAAAAAAAATAGGGCTGGGAGCTTAGTTCCATGGCTTAAGCACCTGCTTGGCAGGTGTGAAGTTGTGAGTTCAAACTCTGGTACCGACAGGAAGAAAAAAAAAAAAAAAGGCTTGCCTGGACTACATAGCAAGACTGTCTCAACCCCCACCGCCAGTTGGAAATGGCAGTAACATGGAAAAATTTATAATCACAATTCACAGATTATCATTATTCATATTTTGTATATATATAATATTTTTGTATGGTACTAGGGTGGTGAAGCAGATCACTAGCCTTTTTTACTTTTTAGTTTGATACAGAATCTTATTAAATTGCCCAATCTGACCTCAAACTCATGATCATTCTATCTCAGCCTCCAGAAGAGCTAGGATTAGAGGTGCATGGCCATGCCCAGCTTGGATCTATTAAAAAAATGTTTTTAACAGTAATAGAATCAGGATGAAAATAATGTTTTTTCCCCATTAATAGTTTTTCTTATCAACAACTGCATCATTTTTATAAATCATGCATCCATACTATATCTTCTAAATAGTCCCCTGTAGCAAGAGCTGGTAGATCATATTTGTTGCTAATGGTGTATGCATATTATAGACCTCCAAGATTCAGAACCTCCTCAGACTCCGGCTCAGAGATACACCACATCCCTAATATCACCAGGCCTTAGGACAGAGCTGTAGCACAAAAAAACAGCAACAACAACAAAAAAAATCACTCACCTACTGGTAGGTGCCTAAAATTCTGTGCTTAGTGCCTCAGTACTCAGTTCTTTTCCTTAAGGATTTTGTTCAGTTAAAAAATGAGGGCTGGGCATGGTGACACACACCTGTAATCCGAGCACCCAGGAGGTTGAGGCAGGAGGATTGCTGTGAGTTCAAGGCCAGCCTGAACTGCATAGTGAAACCCCTACTCAAAAAGACAAAAAAAAAAAAAAAAAAAAGAGTACCAAGACAGATGTTTTTTAAACCCTCTCTGACTCTTATTTCCCATTTTCCTTGGGAAGTCCCGAAGAGGGTCTCAAAGACTGCTTTTATGCTCAAACCTTGGCCCTGGGCCTTGGATGATCACACCAGAAAAGTTCCAAAGTTCATGCATGTTTTGGTAAAACTGTTGCACTTTTATAATTGGTTAAATCCTTGATCAGTTGGGAACACAGTTAATGCTGTCTGGTACTAATTACTGCCCAAACTCAGTGTGTTATAGGAAACAATTTCAGTTCTTGTCATATTCCCTCAGGACTTGATCCAAATATTCATTCATTTAATCCCAAGTTTCATATTTGTTGAGTTTTCTGTAAATAAAATCTATTTATGTCATATTTTTATCTTTAATACTGCATGGTCATTGAATTAACCTTATCAAGACCTTGATTTTTCATTTTGCTTCCAAGCAATGTCAATGTCACTGTGATGAGTGGCCCCAGAAATTCAGGCCTGGTGCACTGTAGTCTCCTCAGAGATGACACAGTTCTTTTAATCTACAAATCCAAGACTCTTTACCAGATAAACATGTCTCTGGGCCCTGTTATAATAACCTGGTTACCTTATGAAAAGCTGAGCCTAGAAGTGAAGTTTCCAGTTTCTGTGCAACAGAAACAGGAGACAGAGAGAGAGAGATAGAGAGATTTTTGTCGAGAATTGTTACATATCTCCAGGGGACAAAAGATCAGCAATGTCAAGAGCTCCAGGTACTTCAGTATTAATTGTACTGTTTCTGAAGTTTCCTTTCCACAGGAGACTCACAGAGCAGCTTTGGAGAAATGATGGAATGCTTTCATTCCTCCAATCTCACACCTGAATACCAAGGGTGATAATATTTTCCAACTCTGTCCATTAAAGAGACATAAGAATGCATTAGTTTACATTATAACTTTTGCCCCCTTTTAAATAGCTTATATATTTGATCATCCATTAAGGGTGACAACTATGCCAGGATGTTTTCTTCCCCTATTATTCTTTTGGGGAGAGTGTCCAACTGCTGAATGTTACCCAGTATGGAGAAACAGAGAGACAGAGAGATTTCATAATATAACCACCCACTCACATATTTGGCATTTCAAGTTTCAAACTTTACACAGTTAATGGCCAACTCTTTGATTTGGAAGTTGTTGTGCCCAGGAAAAGGCCCATACGCTCCAGCCTTGACTTGCAAAAATTTAAAAGCAAACATAAAGGCTTTTATCAAATGGAGTAAGGGCCAATGGCTCTAAGCAGAAGGACAATTTTTAAAGCAAACACTCCAATTGTTTTTCCATTACTCTGTCTGTGTCTGTCTGCAGGGGACTGTGGCTTCCACTGTCTTTTGTCTGTATCCCTTCCTGACAAGGGACAGAAGACCCTATCTCACCATTGGGAGTTTCACAAGACAGGGAGCAAGATGGGGGAGTACTTGATGGAAAATCATGAGTAATGCCAAAATAAAGATAGCACACAGACTAAGAGGAGACAAGGATCATGAGCCAGCAAACAGAGCTTGAAGAGCCACTAAGTTGAGGAAGGCAGCAGAGGTGGAAGCCAGAGATAGAGCCAGCAGGTAGAGAGAATAGAAGACCAAGGCAGGGAAAAATGGGTCAAGAGCAACAGGGCAGCTTGTGTTGGGCTAATGCTTGGGACAAGGGCTCGCAGCCTCTGGCTCCTCTTTGCATATAAGGCAGGGTGTCCAGGCTATTGAAGGGCTAAGGAAGGACAGAATGGGAAGGTGTAAATCAGGCTGCTTTGCAGCAATCTAGGACACAGAGCATAGCGGGCATTAATACAAAGAGCAAAGCGTGGAGCATGGTAAGTTTTTCATATGTGATAGCTAATCAGTCACTTACATATATGAAACATTTACTTTGTTCCATGCTAAACTGTTCACATCAGTTTTAAGAATGTCACTTAGTATTTGCAATAATAGTTTCAAGTGGTTATCTTTAGCCCGGTTTTGTAGCCCAGAGAGCTGAGAAAAGCTTAAATAATTTGCCTAACATCACACAGGAACCAGTAACGCAATGGTTTGAATTTAGGTCTTGGTGCCTACAGAACTCCAGGTCTTCTCCAGTGTGAATTATATGCACATGTTCCTCCTACCTCACAGATATTCTAATTCAGTAGTTCAGGGTGGGGCCTAGGGGCTTGAATTTTAATAGGTATCCCTGGTGGTGTTGATGTTGTATTCATACCAAAATAAAACCAGCAAAGACCAGAAACAAGCAGGTAGGGAAAAGAGGGGAGAGATGAAAGTGTAAGGCAAAAATGTAGAGATTTTGCATCAACATCATAGTCCAGTCAGGGGTGTTGCATACTTGCGATTTCAGCTACTTGGGAGGTTGAGGAAGGAAGACTCTAGGTTTGAATCCAAGCTGGCTCAATGCCCCATCTCAAAAATAAAAAAAAAGAAAGAGCAGGGAATGTGGTACAGCACCCCTGGGTTCAGTTCCCAGTACTGCAAAACAAAACAAAAGAAACAAACAAACAAACAAAAAAACATAGATAAGATAGTTCACGATAGTTTATTTTTTTCTCCTAACCCCTGTGTTCCCTGTTGTTCAGAAACAGAGAAAAGTTAACCCATCCTACACCTAGAAAAATCAAACTGCCTCCCCAAAGTGGATTTTCCAGATCCGATTCCTTGTTCAGTTATTAGAGTTAAAAACAGATCTCTCTTAAGCATCCCTGGGGCTGTATTCTGCATAGCTCTCTGGGGCAAGTGCATAAGGCACAGTCATCTCTTACCTATGACAATCCAGTTCCATCGGATGTAACTAGGGTGGAAAGAAAATGAAGAGTTGTCTTTCCAGCTATTCCCCCTCAAAATTTTCAAAGACACCAGTTCTCATAACTACCCACCAAACAAAACTCATTGATAAAAATCAGTACTCAGTGTCATAACATTATTATCATGGATGAACCAGCATTTTTCTTACTTTGGTAAAACTCTTGAATTCCTGGATCTAGCTTCATGGAAGAAATCCATCTTGCTGAAGATGCATTTTCTTTTCTCCACAGATCCTACATTTAGGGGCTGACAGGTTCCTTTTCACCTCGATTCCCTTAAAGCGTTGGGAGATGGAATTCCAGAGAGACAACAGGAGGCCGTCGCTGATTACGTGGCAATTTTCATTTCTCCAAATGGGAGCCCAGGGGCCACTGGAAAAACTGATCATCAACATCAGCCGGAAATGTTTTTGTTCATTTCCTCTTATTCTTTCCTAAATCTTCTCTCCACTTGCTTTGCTGCCCTTCCACTGTAGCTTGTCTGTAAGCGCCTTTGTGGCCTCCGCTGCAGGCCTTGGGCCAAGGCGAAAAAACAGATTCTTTTCATCTATTCAAGTGTGATCTGGGGCAGACAAGCCTGTTCCGCAGGCAGGAGGCACAGTAAAGTATTTTGTATTCAGCTTTCAGCTCCACAGAGTCTGTGGTGGGGCCCTGTCCTTGGTGAAGCCAAACCGGTGCCCGGGGCCCCTTGGCAGAAGTGAGAAGGCTGCTTGTTTGGCCCCTTCCCTCCACCTGGACACACAGGCACCCTGGGAGAAAGAGCTATGGGATGGGGCATCCCATTCCCACCATGTCCTCCAAGTTCACATCCCAGTTTTTAAAAAACCTGTTGCTTTCAAAGCAGTAATTTTTGTTGTTTGATGTGCTAGAGAATAGTGCTGTTGCTGTACATAAAAATGACTAACAGCATAACAACTGAATGGCATCGGTGTCAGCCAGAGCTCCCTTCCCACCTTCCGTGCAAGAGAGCACAAGTCTTCAGGTGTATCAGCAGAAGGGAACCGGCTGAAAGTAGTGATTGTGTCATTTAAAGATACCTTTCCTGTGTGTCTAATTTACTGAAAATAAGCTTTTTCTTTAGGGCTTTGTGACATTTCACTTTATTTTTTGAATGTGTGGTACTGGGATTTGAACTTGGATCCTTGCACATGGCTACTCAAGCGCTCTATCTTTGGGAGGAAAAAGTGCTGTACCTCTGCACTACACCCCCAGCTCTTACCTTGCATCGAGAACGATGATGCTATATACCACAAAATGCTCACCACTCCCATTGATTTTTTTTTTTAATGCTACTGGGGATTGAACTCAGGCCCTTTACACAGAGGTACATTCCCACCCTTTTTGTATTTTTTATTTTGAGGCAGGATCTCCCTCAATTGTCCAGGCTGAACTCTAACTTGTAAATCCTCCTACCTCAGCTTCCCAAAGTGCTGGAATTATAGGCAACTACCTCCACTCCTGGCTCCATTCTCTCTATTTTTGAACACTGTTCTAAATCTGCTTTGTGAAAAGCAGAATTACAAATACTGGCAAAAGGACAGCAAAATTATCATTATTTGGTTACAATATTACTGTATATCCAGGGTGGCCTGAGTGTATATGTTTTTTGTTTGTTTGTTTGTTTGTTTGGTGTGGGGGAGCAAAGCTCTCTAGTAACAGGTACGCAAAGAATTTAATTCTTATTTAGACCATGAATGATTTCTGTCTGGCCAAGAGTCCTTGTCCCACCCACTATTTCCTTACTAAATTAGCTAGTCTCTCCTAAGAGATAATTCTCAAATCACTGTTTAGCAGTCTTTCCTCTTAGAATGCAACTCTGGCACTCAGGAAGTTTAACATTCTTGATAACTATGTGCACTTGTAATACACAAATACAAAAATTTATTCTTCCTAATTATAATAAGTGTGAGATTTATTCTTGGTCATTTGGTATCTTCTTCAGGAAACGAGAGAAAGAGAGAGAAAGAAAGAGAAAATAAAAAATAAAAACCAAAGACTGTCAACAGTGCCCAAATCTTGATGAAAAGTAAAAAAATTTAGTCATGCCAGTGCTTGTCTGAAACCATTCAGATGACTGACTGAAATATTCACTTTTCATTCAGGTATTCAGTTATGAGTTGGATGGTGCCAGAGCTGTTCATTTTAGAACTGACCAGGAAAGCAGCACTTCTGGCACAGAATAAAAAGATATGAAAGAACAATTTACAATGTATATATATATCCTTAAAGTTTGGATGGAAATTTTAAATATTCAGCCTGTTTATCCTGCAGTCCTTTCCTGTTCTTTCCACCAAATTAACTGGGAGCAAATACAGTCGTCCTTCAGTGTCTGTGGGTGTTTGACTGCTTTGACCTCCATTGATAGCAAAATCTATGGATGCTCAAGTGCCTGTGTAAAGTGATAATGACTTAGTATTTGCATATAATCTATGCAATCCTCCTGTATACTTTAAATCATTTTACATTACTTATAATACGTAATACAATGTCAACGCTATGCAAATAGTCACTGTATTGTTTAGGAATTAACAAAAAAGTCTGCCAGTTTTCACTATGGATATAATTTTTCCTGAGTATTTCCCTTTTTAAAATTCCCTGAATATTTTTCAACTGCAGTTGGTGAGTACGTGGGTGTAGAATGTGTGGACATAGAGGACTGAGTGTGTCTTACCTAGAGCTACAGTAGGGTATCCCAATGTAAGTAAAATATTTATTTGTAACAAGTAAAATATTTATCCTTTGGTATCTTCTTTGAATGCTATCAATTGTACCAAAAAACCCTGAAAATTATTTTCAAATGTTTTAACTGAGTAATTAAATGTGTAGGACTATGCTTGATTTCACATGTTTTAATTGATGTTTTGTGGAATAAATATATATATACGATTTTTTAAGACAATCAGGTGTTATAAGTACTTTCCATCAATCTGCATTACTACTTGGAAAATAATAGCATGCCATGCAGAAGTTACTGTATAAAAACTCACAATGCTGAATGAGGATTGCATCTGGAATGTAATGCAAGAGTCTCAACATAAAGCCTAAATTGTCCTCCTTACAGATCCAGGCCTGCCTGGGCATGTCTGAATGACCAGCCAAGCAGGCTGCTCATAGATCTTCTTGGCTAGGAAACTATACTTGATTGAAAGAAATCTAGAAGCATTAAGGTATGAGCAGCCCTATTCTGACACCCCTATCTCACTAAGAGTTCTTTCAAGCACCAATAAGAGTATATCCTCCAAAGCAGTACACACAAGATGGAAGAAAGGGCGTTCAGTGTTTTCATGGAAAGAAATAGAAATATTTAGGATGTAGATATGTTTGCCTTGATTTGAACTTTATGCATGTGTACAGGTATGGAATGACGTGTACTCCATAAAAATATACAAGTTTTATAGGTCAGTTAAAAATGAATTAACTTTCTAAAAAAAGTAATGTAAACCATAAATAGATACTCAAAGGCTGTTAGTACCCAGGACTGTGGATGCGACTTGGAGACATGCCAGGCACCCAGGAGCTTCCCATAACATGCTGCCATTCTAACCGCGTCGTCGCCCACAAGATGACTCAGCATGTCTAGGCCCCGTTTCCAAGGAAGGAGAAAGGACATTTGTTCCCATGTGTGCCTTCTTTGTAGAGTCTTCCCAATCATCTTCTCTTCAGGGCTTCTTGGACAGGATCAGGTCACGTGTTCGTATTCTCACCGCACAGGAGACTAAGAAAATGACTATGTGGCATTTTCTGCCTTTATCATGGGAGGAAGTCTCACCCAGCAAGAAAGTCTGCCTGCCGCAAACCTCTGAACCACAGATTTCTAAGCCATATATCCTGTATCACCCACAGAAAGTTCATGAGACGGAAAAGAGCAGAATGCACAAACTTGATAAGTGGACAGGCTACCTCTGACCTGGAGACCTGCTGGACTCTCCTAGAGCACAGTCACGTGGTTTCCTATTAGGCTGTGGAAGGCAAGATTCTTAGGCAGAAGAGGTGTGGCAAAAACAAACAAAAGACTGAATTTGAATGTGCATGTGCGTGATAGAATACATGCAAAAACAGTAACTGAACAAATTTGAGGGCTTTTTTTTTCTTTTTTTGAGACAGCGTCTCACTGTGCAGTTCAGGCTGAACTTGAACTCACTACGTAGCCCAAGTTGACCTTGAACTTGCGTCAATCATTCTGCCTCAGTCTCCCCAGTGCTGGGATTACAATCATGTGCCACCACACCGGGCTCGAATTTGAGGTTTTATTTGTTTATTTTTTCTACTTTACAAAGCACCTAGAAGATAATCTGGGCAGTGATGGCAAACCTTTTAGAGCTTTCTATGATACAAACAGCCCACTGTGGAATGTGTGCCATCGGTTTGCCTCCACTGGTTCTAGGGTGTAATGGTGGCTCTGTGATGTCATCAGGGACCACATTTTTTAACTTTTTGACCTGTTGTCTTTTTCTTCTTTTTTGGTACCAGGGACTGAACTCATGACCTTGTGCTTGCCAGGCCGGCATGGTGCCATTGAGTTATATCCTGGGCCCTGTCCTGCTGTCTTTGGAGTGTGCTGTCACCATCTTTGTGAAAATGAACTTATTCCACTGCCACTCAGACATGACCACATTCCAGACAGGAAGGAAAAAGGGCAAGGACATTGGCGAATGCCATCACAGTCATTCTCTTTAAAGAAAATTCCTGAAAGTCTTATATTGTAACTTTCATTTTCACACAAATAACTGTCATATCAACCTCCAGATGCCAAACAAGAGTGGGAAATGTAGTTTTGCAGCTAGACTCGTGCTATCCTGAGTGATGTCAAAGTTCTGATTATGACAAAGAAGAAGAAGAAGTGAATTTTGATTAAGAAACTAGTAATGTCTATTGTAATGTAGGATCTCCAGCTTTTTTTTTAATTTTTAATTTTGAAACAAGGTCTCGCTAAGTCACTAAATGGAATTGAATTTGTGATCCTCCTGCCCCTGCCTCTCAAAGTACCAGGATTACAGGTGTGCACCACCATGCCTGGCTATGGTGTCAGGTTTTCATTATGAAAATGTAGTGCAATGTGGTGGGACAGGGTCCTTCTCCATGTTCATTTAATTTTGGGGGGTGGATTAAAGAAAAGAAATGAAAACAGAGGATTGTTTTCTGATAAGCATCCTGGTTGTTCCAAGAATGAGCAGTTGGTTGTTGAAAGATCAATGATAGCCGGGCGGGGTGGCGCACGCCTTTAATCCCAGCACTTGGGAGGCTGAGGTAGGCGGAGCGTTGTGAGTTCAAGGCAGGCTTGGGCTACAACGCAAGCGCAAGGCCAGCCTGAGCTACATAGTACGACCCTGCCTCAAAAAAACAACCAGGGCCGGGAGTTTGGCTCAGTGGCTCAAGCGCCTGTCTGGCAGGTGCGAGGTTGTGAGTTCAATCCCCGGTGCCGCCAAAAAAAAAAAAAAAAAAAAGAAAGATCAATGATGCCAGCGCCTGCCAGGAATGGGAAAAACTCAGCAGAAAGGTCTACAGAGACTCCTGAAATCTAGTCATGCTTGTTAACTCCACAAAGTCTGGGTCAGTAAAGAACTGAGTTTGTAGACCAGTGAGAGAGGGATTTTGCAAGATTGCCTGCATGTATATTTTGCAAATATAAAGCTTGTTATGTATTTTTCCTACTAGTGAACTCTTTCCATATTCTTATGGAAGATTAGCTTGAGGTGGTAGGTAAGACTGTCTGTTCATATATCTGATTTTACCACAATAGCTGGGAAAGGAGAGGCTAAATGAAAGCTATGTTCAAAACTGCTGATCTAGAACAATGACGGTGAACCTTGCAGAGCTTTCAGTGATAGAAACAGCTAGCTGTGGCATACATGCCATAGGTTCACCACCACTGTCTTAGAAGGATAAGGCAGACCAAGCTGTGCACATTTTAGTCACTCAGTCTTTCTTTTGGGAAACAACATAGGACAGTAAAAGGAGTTAAGTCCCCAACACAGGAGATGTACAGTCAAAATCAAAGGAAACAAATGTAGGCTAGAGTAAGTAGGAAAAGATTCATAGAGGTGCTACATCTTAAATTGGACCTTATAAATTGGGAAACATTTGGTTGCTCAGAATACAGAAAATAAAAAACAGTCTGTTGAGGTGTGATCATTAAAACACAACTGAGAAAGAAAGATAATTGAAGCAGAATGTTCAGAGGAAATTCTTCCTCAGGGGATTCCAGAACAATCTAAAGGAAATACGAACAGAGGACAGGAGAAGTAAATTTTTAGGGACGGGACTAATAGAGTCTAAGACATCTAACGCTTCATCTTTCTTTTTGTTAATATTTCCATTTAATTGTCCAGTCACACGAAGATTTAAGAAAGACAGTAAATTGAATCAACTAAAATTTTGATGAATAATATCAAGAATGAGCTATGCATTGCTGGGAGGAGTATGAACAGGTACAAACACTTGGGAAGTCATCTGGCAGGTCTTAGTGAAGTATACACAGTATACATATATGCTGTGACACATCAGTCCCACATTTATAGATAGGTTATACAAATACAAATGTGCATATAACAATCATAATCATATAATCATATATAGTTATTCTGATGTCCATAATGAGGAGAATGAATAAGTAAGTCAAGAATGCATACTATGGAATAATGTGCAATGGTTCAATGCATTGAGCTAGATATACATTTAGTGATCTCAATAGGTATTATTAGCATAATTTTGAGTTTAAAAAGAAAGATGAGATATAAATAAGATGTAAATACAATGTCATTTATATACACTAAAACATATAAACACAGAATACTATTTTTACAAAGACCATTTACAAGGATTCGTGGAGAAAAGAAACAAAGGTAGAGACTGGGTGTGAAGAAGAAATTGATCCATTAATCAAGACAGGAGTCTTCATACATTAATGATGATGTATGTATTGAGCTCATTCTCTGTACTTAAAATCTGCTCCAAGTCCATCCTCTCTCCAACAGAAGGAACCTTCGAAGGACAGGCCATAGTCTTAGCTCTCTTAATATTTTTAAATGTGTGGATATCAGGAGAATATAATTCTCTCAAATGTAAAATGGAAATAATAAGAATTTCATTAGGTGTTCAAGACAATAAAGGATGACAAGCAAATACTCAGATGTGGAGCCATGCCCAGATGTTAAGTGGTTGCCTAGGCTTACTAACTGGTAGGTGACCAACTGTGAACTTCAGACTTCTCTCACAGTCTTAGTGTTCAATTCCTTCCTGAAAAAAGTGATGAATCATTCCATTGCGGACTTTTGCTCTCCAGCAAATAGTCAAAACTATATATAGTAGTTAAATCCTCAAGTGCAAGGGTGCAGAGTCCTGCTCCCTGTTGACTTCAGAGAGAAAACAATACAACTGTAGATTTCAGCTTAGGAAAACTCATCACCACCAATATTCTCCTTTATAGTCAATGTGAGCCTCACTCTATGTCTGTCTCTGACCACTACTTAACGGGGAAGCCAGTCCTGCCAATTCACTGATTTCCAGGCAGCATGACCTGGGAAATGATGGCTAATGTAGCCAAACCACACGGTAGGGAAGAGAAGATCGGCCAAAGTATAATGACCTAAACTGGCACTGGGTTGGATCCTGGGGATTCTTCTGGCCTTTGATCAAAGACCCGGTGCTGTGTAAACTTAGATCTTTGGGAAAAAATGCATGTTATAGTGTAATCTGAAAGAGGAATTTACAGCCATCTAGTGGGGGTATTGTTTGCAGCCAAATTCACAAAAAATAAAGGACTGGGAAGCATATGTGTCCTCTCTATTTTAAGTACTAAGCAGCTAAGAACACAGTCTGAGGCCTTTAAAAGTTAAAGTGAAATGTGATCCAAATACCCTTTGCTCTGAAACTACTATCTATGCAAGAATAAAGCACATTGCCTTCTCACCTTATGAAAGAACTTTTTGAATGCTCTATGTATCTTGTTACAGAACATTATTCATGCAATCTGTGAATCATCTCTTTAGTCTGAAAAAGGAAGAATATATTTTTTTGTATGTACATATGAGGTGCTGGGGATTGAATCCAAGGCCTTACCTTGATAGGCAAGTGCTCTACCATGTAGCTACATTCCCATCTCAAAAGGTGGGGCATTTGAAAGGGATTGATAAACTAAAATAATTTTCAGTTATGTATTTGCAGATGAAGTCTAGCTAGAGTCTGGGACCATATAGGTCTCCCAATCCCATTTCTTTCTATCTCAGAGAGGATAAGTTGCCAAGTACCTATTATACTACAGGCATTTTATTAGAAACCAGAAGCACAGAATAGAATGAATGATAATACGGTCTTGCACACTAAAGCCAATCTCCCTGGATAGCATTTTAACTTCCCTACTTTCTAGTTGTATGGCCTTGAGAAAGTTACTTAACCTGTTTAGGCTTCAGTTTCATCATCTGTTAAACAGGATGACAGTAAGTCCATATTCGTGGTATTATCATAAAACTTAGAAGAGCAGAATAACGTCTGGTGTATAGTAACTGGGTTACAAATATTTGCCAATTAAAATACCTAGTTGTGGGCCCTCTTGAGGTAGTTCTGTATCCTTTAAGTGAGACAGCCCAAAATATTGTGAGAAATATGACACCAGTCAATCTAATTAGTGTAATGCATGATTTACAGGCCAAAGCTTGCGTAGTTTGCCCATGCCTACACCCTACAATGCTTAGTTCAGTGCCTTGCATATGATAGATTCCTTCAATATTTAACAAACACATGGGTGGATGAATGGATGAGTGAATGATGGTGCTAAAGGAGCAGGCACCCTGAGAACCAAAGACTTGAATGCGACTTTAAGGACCCAGAAAGAGGGGAAGCATTTCTTCACACAGAGGAATTCTTTGTCCTTCACAAAGGACAAGGGATTCTAGGCAGTTGAAACAAACAAAGCAATGCCTCAAATGTGTGAAAATGACTGGCTTTCTGCCCCTATGTATATAGCCTACTCTTCTTATTTGAGGGAGTCAGGGGTTGGACCTGGATACATCATGCAATCTGCAGCAGCCGCGTTCTGAGCATCCAGTAGTGCCACTTGACAAAACCAGGTGCTCGTTAGGATGTGCCAGGGGTTGTCAGTTGTTCATTCTTTCAGCACACATTCATCCGAAGGAGCTGACTGATTTCAGAAATCCAGCATGGATTAAGACACTGAATGTGTATTTACTTAGCCCATCTGCTCACTGCCAGAGTTTGATTACATCTTATTTTTAATATAATAGATATTTTCCCCTTTTTTCCCTCCTCCACCAGGTGCTGGACTGAATTATTCACTTTTGAAAAATTTCAAAAATGATATATCATCTGGCAGTTCTTGTGGCAGAGATATCAAATTGGCCCCCACATCCATTCTTCTCTTCCTCTACAGCATTAGCATCTCTGATTTTTATCCGGGAATGTGAACATTTGGACCAAAGAGAACACTTCCTCCTTGCACCAATAGGAGCCTAAGTGAACAAGTAGATTTGGTGTGTTTAACCTCCCTCAAAAAATGCATTTTGAAAGAATGACATTTTCTTTTAATGGAAAAAGTGTTCAGAGGTACCAGTAGAAGAAGTCTGGGTTCCTGGGACTGTGGAGGATCGTGTGGAGTACTCACTTACCTCTAGACCTTTATCGGAGAATAGAATAGGTTTCTGCCCTGTTTGAGCCATTGATCTTTTGCATGTATTCATACTTTCTGTTTCTTGCAGCCACACCTTGTCTTAACTACAATGGCTTCTTGTTGCTTCCTGCCCTGCCAGTCCCTTCACTCCTCCAAGTCAGTTATTACTACTGAAAGAATAAAAATGAAAATGTACTAAGCAAATAAGAGTATAATTACAACAATAATAATGATGAAAATGAACACATATACTTACAGAAATGTTTCTTCCTGTCCATGCAAAAATATCACATTGTGAATTTTATGAGTACTTTTATTATTTTTGAATTATCTCATTTGCATTCTATGAGTGTATATGATTAAGAGTCAGTTTGTGAGTGGGAGAGGAAGCAAGTGATAAAATATATAGAAAAGGAGCAGAAATGTTTGCTGAAGTAATTTAAGTTGAAGAACGCAGTAGAATGTCTACAAATATATAAATTTTACCATAATACAACGTTATATCATGACTAAGGATTGTGTTCTACAATAATATTTATTGTTTTGGGAAAGTGAACAGGATATTTTGTCATATAAGCAAAGACGCTTCAGAATAATGCATAAATATATATTTGTGTCTCTGCATGTGTGTGTATACATGCATATACATTTCTTTCTCTATATGCATAGAAATAACATGAACTATAGATACTAAAATGTTAACTGTAATTATCTTTGGTCAAGAAGCTTATAGATAATTTTTACTTTCTTTGTTTTTGTTTTGTTTTGTGGTGTTGGTATCAAATTCAGGGACTCTCACATGGTAAGCAAGCACTCTATACCTGAGCTATATGCCAGTTTCATATTGTATAATTTTCTAAAATAAACACGGTACTACTCATATAAATCCTTAGAGTCCTTAAAAGCAGTTTTTGGCTGCTGGTAGAAGCAGAAATAAACCCTCATATCAGTTAAGGTCTCTATATTGAATTAGTCAGAATAATGTCAAATTATATTGTGATAACAAACAAATCCTAAGGACTCAGTGACTTAACACATCCAAGGTATAGTTGTTATTCACATAAAATCCAGTGTGGGTCAGTAGGGGCACAGTGGTTCAGGGATCCATCTCGACACGGAGATAAGCTACTGCAGGGGAAGAGAGCGATAAAGACATTTCCATTCATGATTTAGGGGCCAGAACTAATGCATAGTCATTGCTTAACTGCAAGGGAGGGTGCTGCAAAAAGGGGGGAAGGGAAATATATGGGATATTTGATGAGTACCATTTCTGCCACATACACCTGTGATTATTTTTTTCTCCAAAATTTTCACCAAAATTAAAATTAGTAGCATGGCAAGTAAGTAACCGAATTTAGGATTGTTTTTTAAAAATAAAAACACAACAGAATATACTACTGCATGTATTAGTTACTTCCCTCATTGCTGGGACAAAATACCCAACACCCACAGTTTTTTTTGTTTTGCGGCACCAGGCATTGAACTCACAGCCTCACGCCTGCCAGACAGGCACTTAAGCCACTGAGCCAAACTCCCAGTCCTAGATTTTTTGAGGCAGGGTCACACTATATAGCTCAGGCCGGCCTTGTGCTTGCATTGTAGCCCAAGCCTGCCTTGAACTCACAACATTCCACCTACCTCAGCCTCCTGAGTGCTGGGATTAAAGGCTTGCCCCACCATGCCCAGCTGGACACCCACAGTTTAAGGAAGGAGAGGTTTGTTTTGGCTGGCAGTTTGTAGAGGTTTCACTGCAAAAGTGGCTGGCTCCAAGGCAAGGTGGTATGGCTCAGGGCCATAGCAGAAGAGAGCTGCTTGTGGCATGGCAACTGGAAGCAGGCAGAGTGAAGGAGAAGCAGGGAAAACATAAATCCTTCCAGGCCACGCCCCCAGTGACCCACCTCTTCTAACCAGATCCCACCTCCTAACACCAAGTTAGCTCTAACTCCCCCCCCTCACTGACCCAGTCACTTTCCAAAAGCCCACCTATGAGTGCTTTTGACTTTGTGGGACATTTCAGATCTAAACCATAACATGGTATGTTTGACATAGTTTTTAAAATAGCCAACAATAGGCTTGGCTGTGAGAAAGGATGAGGGAACTGGGCAAAGATAAAACTAAGATTAAAAGTGTCCTGTTTTCCATTCCAGTTCTTTAAGGTAGAGGACCAGTTAATTATACCCCTGTTAATTCATAAAGGTAAGTCTCACACCGTGGTTGGGTGGAGAGACGGAGGACTAAGGACCAAGATAGGACAATGGCTGGCAAGGAGAAGGGTCTAGAAAGCACAAAATAAATCCCCTTCTTGAGATAACAGGAATAGTAAGCAGAACAGTGAGCTGGCAAGGATTCGGGGAGAAGAGCCAAGGTCCAAATAAGATGGAAAAAGTCAGGAAGACAGCCAGATTTGGGTAGTGCCAAAGTCAGGAATGAGAGCCATAGGCAAAATGTAGGGTAGTGACAGGAGTGGGATTTGAGCAATTTGCTTCAAATGGGAGCTACCCTTTGAGTTCTGATCTCAAGAAACAGCAGGCTGTCATGCGCAGTCAGTTTGGTTTAAATGGGCCTGGGTAAGATGGACAACAGAAACCAACCAAGCAGTGCCCTGGCCCTTGGGAAAAATTCACACTTCAAACTGGGGATCAAGGCCACATAGAAACCCTCAGGGGAGATGGAGCATCAATCCAGCCATAGCCTGGGACAGACTATGGAGACACAGTAGTAGGCATGGCAAATGTCAGGAAGGCAGGGCTACACCAGGGACCAGAATGGTTGGATCAGGATCTCAGCAAGTGTCTGGTGATTTGAGAGCAAAGTCCAGCTCTGTGAGTGAAGAATTTAACAGGGACCCACAAAGTGCAAGGCTTCTCAACAGGTATCACCTAGAAGGAAAACTCTTGGGCCAAGGAGAAAATGAGGAAAGTACTTGGTCATTTTTTTTTTTTCAGCACCAGGGATCAAACTCACAGCCTCACGCCTGCCAGACAGGCACTTAAGTCACTGAGCCAAACTCCCAGCCCTAGTATTTTGAGGCAGGGTCACATTATGTAGCTCAGGCTGGCCTTGTGCTCGCGTTGTAGCCCAAGCCGGCCTTGAACTCACAACGCTCCACCTACCTCAGCCTTCCGAGGGCTGGGATTAGAGGCGTGCGCCACCACGCCTGGCAATACTTGGTCATTTTGACACGGGAAAAATAATCCCCAATTTATTAGAGATCAGATGTGCTGAATGTGTGGTCCCCTGACACTGGGGAATGAAATCACTAACCAAAGAAGGAAGTTAGGGAGCTTTATTGGAACTAAGGAGAAGAATAGTTCCTGGATTTCCAGGAATGGTCCCAAGTGTGTGGCCAACAAGGCTCTTTGTCAGAGGTAATTTATATAGCAAAATCACAGCGTGGTTACAATGTGGGTCAAACTACAATCAGTTTAGAGGATTGCAAATACAGCTGCTTAGTGTTCATTGGTCCAATAGGGAAATGAATCATGTAGCAAGGGTATATGGAAAGAAGAAAGGCATTTTGGGGAAGGGATGGGTCCAGATGTTTGGTCACTCACCTATCTGGGTGTCTGATGCCTATTTGGGCCCACCGGACCAGGTAGCACTAATCTCAAATTGCTATTTATCTCTAGAGAGGCCTGCAGGCCTGGTTATTGTATCTCTATTTTAAGGCCTGCCTCTCTTCAGATTTTCCTCCAGCCACAATTCTAATGTCCTCATTTTTTTTGTGCTGACTTCCTCAATGACCCAATCCCTCTCTGACTGCATATTAACTTCTATGTAATTTAGCTGTCTGTAATGTTTGTTTGTTTATTTGAGACAAGGTCTTGCTACACAGCCCAGACTGGCCTTGAAGTCACTATGTAATCCAGGCTGGCCTTGAACTCATGGCAATCCTCCTGCCTCAGCCTCTGAGTGCTGGGATTACAGGTGTGGTACACACCTGTACCACCACACCTGCTATCTGTAGCACCTTTAGGCAAACACAAAGGAGGAAGGGAGACTGCAGCTTTTGGGGAATACTGTTATGTGGGGCCTCAAGAAAGTGAACAGCGTGACCAGGATGGAAAGACCTATCATTTCTCTTTCATGTGTCTTGGTCTGCACTGGCTGAGAACAGAGTAGAGCTGGGCTTGTGGATTGAAGGTGTCAGTACCTGAAGCAGAGTAGGTTCAGTGACGCTGGATCTGCTAGCAGAACTCATACACTGGTGGAGAACAGCTTTTGCAAGACAGCCTTGTACATAAACAGCCACTTGGCTCTTCTGCTGCCCTTTGCTACTGGGAGTAGCCATGCATATGCAGCATTAGTTACTGACACAGAGAAGCAGGGTGGAGGGAGAAAAAAGCACCTATACTGGCCAAGTAATCATTACTAATTAGGCTACCATGATTGGTTTATTGAGGACCCTGGAGAAAACTCAAGTCTTCATGTTCTGTTTCTTTGAAAAGTATTTCAAGAAAATTTAGTTTTTTACTTCCTTAATTAAATGGCTTCCTTGTGCACAGATACCAGATTTGATGCTCCAGGACGGCGCAGTTTGCAGAAAGTGCTCTAGGAGGCAAAAATTCCAAATACTAATATGACTTTGGTAAGGCTCAAATAAAGCAGTGATTAGAGAGACGTTTTGAACATCCCAAAGTAACTGAAAATGGGTAGTAGGCACATATCCGCTGGTCCACAGTTTTGCAAGCTGTGATTAGGGTGAGGCAAGGGAGTATCTAGGACAGAAAGTTTACAGGGCTGCTCATTCTTGGGATGGAACAACGATCCTGCCAGTAAGCAGGAGAGCTGAGCATGACAAACTGGGGTGTCTTTGACAAGGGGTGTCCTTGTCTGGTACTCCCAAAGTAAAGAGGACAAGAGGCAGGAGTTGTGTGGAAGGGTGAGATTGCTGAGAGTTTCCCTTCCAGAAAATGCTGAGAGATGAGGTGGCTGGGAGTCTGAGGGGTGCCCCATAGACTGAGTCCTGCCTGCCACTCCCACTTAAGAAATCTTGATCCGTTTTCAAGCTGCCACTTTGGGGGCAAATATACCATCTGCCTCCTAGTATTCTTTTTTTTTTTTTTTTTTTTTGTGATGGAGATAAGAATCCAGAGCCTTGAGCATATTAAGTACACACTCCACCACTGATCCCCTCCACCCCAGCTCCTCTCAATCCCTTCTCCTCTCATATAAAATGTTTCATGGGGCCTGCAAAGTGTTTCTATCTTTGGGAGACTGCTTTGCAGATGTGAGAGGAGGCCTGGCTGCGCCACTATCAGCTCAGCCTTATCAGACAGGCCTTATCCGTTAACACCTCCATAGGAACTAATTAGTAGATGTCAGCTGAAACTAAGAACAGGCCAGAAGAGTCAGAGGAAGTGGGTGAAGAAAGGTCCTTTGTTGTGACAAATGAGAGCACCACCACGTGCCCCTTTGAAATTTTGCTTGGCTTGGTCCTGAATGTGCTGCTGAAGGTGGCTTCCACCCCCCTCCCAAACTCTGAGGGCCATAAGAGGCAGGTGCCGATTATCAAAAGGAGTCATCTCATTGTCACTGTGACATGTTGATGTCCAAAGTGACCTATTTGCTAGGAATTCCAGATCCAAAAAGGTATACTAAAAAAATCAAGCCATATCAGTTAGTATTTATTACATGTCCCCATCCTCAGAGGAACTAGGAACTGGGGTTTATATCCTTGTAAAATCCCGGGAATATAAGTATTATTATTCCTGTTCTGATTCCAAGGGCATTGGATTCTGGGCCCAGGGTTGTTTCTGTGCCCCAGTTAGGGAGTTAGCAGATACAGATACCACAGAAAAACTCAAAGAGCTGAAATACATAAACCTCTCTGGGAATCACTAACACAGCTCGAGACTGTCATAATGAAGTGTTGCACACTTAGGAAGACAGGCACAAAGGTAAAAACTGGGAGAAAACAATTGAGTGGAAGGAAGATTCAATTTGAAGCAAGGTAGGGCCAGTTTGCAGTTTCCCTGTCAAGGTGAGGGTGGGGCGGATTATCCAGAGGGAAAGGCTGTGGTGGAGATGGTAGGGGCGGGAACCGCCTGCTGTCTGAAATAACTGAGACAGAGAGAGTGACTCAGGCAATGACATCCTTTTAATATGTGGGTAAGGGCAAGTGTGACCAGTCTCCTGGATGCAGGTAACCAAGGGACACAACCTCAGGGTGAGCAGAGCTGCACCAGCCTTGGGCTCTTCCAGCGGGGATGCCGAGATGTGCAGACACGGTGTGCTGCCTCCATCCCAATCTGGCAGACAGAAGGGCCTCTGTCTGGGGGAGGAAAAGCTCCAGGGCTGGGGACAACACATAGGAAAGGAGGGAAGTAAGCTCCCAGCTATTTTTAGTGCTGCAGCTCTGTGCATAGCGCAACTGTGGCATGCGCATGCCTGTGAATTCATCTGATGGAAATCTAGGCATGAGTGGCATCCTCTCTGACTTCCTTTCCACCTAAAATACTTCTTTCTACAGCCTGACCTGTGGTGGCCTCATTTCCTACTCACTGGCTTGGACTGATGCTGTGCTGATTAACAACCTTAGGCCTCCATCGAAGAAATCAGCTGAACTCTGAGGGCCGGACACGGCATCAGCTGCTTTGGAGACTGAGGAAAGGAAAATTTCTTCATTCCCCAGTTTTTAACAAGTGCCAAATAGATTCAGCTTGGTTGGAAATACAAGCACATCGGAATTCAGTTGAACCTTAAACGAAGCCACAGACCATCTTCCCTGAGCTGCACTGGAAACTCTACACCCTCCCAACACCTAAGAGCTTTCCCACCAATAAAACTTGCCTACAAAGTATGATGTCATTAGCAAAGCCTCTGATTGGCTGAATCTATTCCCCCATAGAAAAGCCTCTCTTGCAGGCAGCAAAAACTTTTTCAAGAGGTTTTTGGGCATCAGACATCAGATTTCACTTTTGCCTTTTTGTGCAATACTTGAGCACAGTAACAGTCATATAGGTACCATAGTTTAGGAGGCTACTTCTGCTACGACTTTGAGGTTGCTCTTCCTGGAGCATTTTAAGGCCCAACCTCAGCCTGGCCGTCCTTGCCTGGGTAAGTGGGAAGAAGACATGAAAAGATTCAATGAAGAAACTTGCCACTTCTCTGCCACTGGCTTTCAGAGTCGACACAGCAATGGTGATTCTGAGGCTCAGCCAAGGAATGGCATAGCAGAGAATACTGCGAAACCAAATTAAAGGGGGCCAAGGCCCAGGGAGCTGTGGCAAGTCTTCAAGTTAGAAATGTTTATGAGTTGCACCTGTGCCATGTGTTAGGTAAGCGAGTGGACCCCTGCCTTCAAAGAAATTACAAGCATACATTTAGGCTGTCTTGCTTTTGTGTCCATTCTATAATGAAAAAACTAAAAACACTAAGGCAGCAGAACAAGTGATACATGTTCCGTGATACATGAACAAAAAAGAATGTTAAATGGTTTCCTTAATTGGTCTTTGGCTGAGAAATAAGTAAAAGGAAATACAATCCTGCCATTTTGGCCATGATTCTCCCCTCACCCTTCTCCTAGGCCCTATTTATTTATTTATTTATTTAGGTACTGGGGATCAAACTCACAATCTCACTCCTGCCAGGTAGGTGCTTATGCCACTGAGCTAAATCCCTGGCCCTATTTTTTGAGACAGGGTCTCACTGTGCAGTTCAGGCTGGTCTTGAACTCATTTTGTAGCACAGGCTGGTCTTGAGCTTACAACGATCCTCCTGCTAGGCCCAATTTAGTACCTAGTTCTGGCTCACCAATGACTGACTTTGGTGAGAGCTGCAGTTTTATAAAAGGAACACAGGCTATAATCGGGTGACTCCGCCATTGCCTCCTCATGCTTTATTCTTCGTCTCCTCCTCCCTCTATCCCTCCCTTTCACTTCTTTCTTTCTTTTAAGAAACAAAAGCACCTCACCTTGAGTTGGGCAAGACAGCCCAGCCTTGCTCAGCGGAGAGCACGTGACTTGCAGGCAAGAGACCTGGGTTAAATTGCCAGTGCTGCCAAAGCAAAGCAAAACAAAACAAAACAAAGCAAAGCAAAGCAAAACAAAACAGAAGATTGTCTGAGATCATTGCTCCTCCTTGTCCCCCAACTGAATAAAAATACCTCATAGCGGTTCCACGGGGGCCAGGTGGGGCCAGTTTCCCTGGAGACCAGTCCGTCAGCTCTATTTGGTTCTGGACAGTCCATTTCCTCCAGGGCCATTTTTAGGTGGCCACAGTGTTCTCCTGCATGAACCTTCAGTGCAGGTGATAGTTCCCCAACACTCAGTGTCTAAACCCAGAAGAGAGAAGAGGTAGTAAATCTTCCCCAGGAAGTAGGAGGTGGATTATATCACTGTGGGGGAAAAGAGGGTAAAGTGTGAATGTCGATGTGGTTAAATCTTTCCGTCTTCACTGTTTGGGTTTCAGAGCAGTGAAGATAATAATAGAAGGATGTGGATTTCCTGTGGAGAGAAGAATAGCACTTGGGAGGTGAAGAGTTGGCTGGATCACAGGAACAAGCTGAGCAGGGGTGGCTGCGAGCAGCATACTTATTGCAGAGGCTCAGAAAGCAACAGTTGAACATTGAAGGGGTCTCTGACCAGGACTTGTTCTTCAAACGGAATCACCTGAGATTACACAAGGCTGGCCGTCACCTAACATTGCTCCAACCTTTATGCTGAATCTTTCTCTCCCTTTGGACTCACTAGTCCTGGTACCACCAGCTCCTACCCTCTATCTCGATGTCCTGTCATGAATCTCAATTCATTGCTATGATCTGTTCCTGCAGATCTGGTCTCAGCTGGCCCTTTAAACACGGTCCGCTCAGCAGGCCTAGGCTGGCACAGAAAAGCCTGTGACAGACAATAGCATTTATTCCAGGCAATTGTCCCAGACTGGTTACTCCCTGCTTCCTCCCCACCTGCTGCTGTGTGCTGTCTTTTTCTCCTTTCATCCTCTTCAAGCACTGACTAATGCTTTCTCTTTCAGCTCCACCCCAAATAATTAAAGGGTCCGGGCTATTCCCGGCCCTTCTGGCAGGACCAGAGTCTGTGATTAGCAGATGGAACGTGATTTATAGCAGTTCTCTCATTAGCTCCTGGCTTGTGCAGGTAACAGTCACACTGGGACAGTGTGCAGGACTACTCCCAGCACCAACCGGCTAGGCTGAGTATACCTCAGTCCCTCAGAAAGGGTGGCGTGAGGAATGCCACGACCTGCCTTGGAAAGATGATCCATAGGAACTAGCGTACAAAGGGCGAGCTTCCAGTAAGTGCAGAACTTCTGGTTACTACTAGAGAGGACAAGGCAGGAGAGGTCGCAACTCAGAGCCTTTCTCAGCTTCAGTGGCTTCTGCCCAGAACTGCAGGGACTATCTTCACAGAAGCTCTGGAAGCCCCTTCAGATCCCAAGCTGTGGCTTCTGTCTGCCTAGCTCAGACCAGGCAGAGATTACAATAGGGACAGAGGACAAACTAACTCCTGGGCCCTTCCTTAACTAGTCATTCATTAAAGCCCTGATTTGTGTTTTCTTCAGAGACAAGACTTGACTGTTGTTTTTGCTAAAAGAAAAAGGCAGCGACTCTTCACTTGAGCCTACAGGTGTCCAATAGGCAAGTGAAAGCAGAACGGAATTTGACCTTTATTTTGTATCTGTCTCTTTTTATTACCTTAAAACTTTGGGTCAGATCTCTGCTCAGTTCTATGTTTCGACATACTAATCATTTGAGGAGTATACAAGGCTGGAAATACACAGCAGATTAACCCTAAATTAACACAAATGGCCCCATTCTCCTTCTAGACTGAGGACAATAAGATGAAAGGTTTACAGGGACATCCAAATACCAGTGAGTGCGCAGCAGTCTCCAGTCGCTGTCCTAAACCTAAGGTCACTTTAGACTCCAGCTCAGCCTCCAAGAAACTGAGACTGTCCAAAGCAGAAACAGCCTCAAAGAGTAAAACAAAGTGAGCGATGAGGACTTCTCCAGAACCTTCCTGTAAGAATACAACTGAGATAATCATTAACCAGACACTAGCGCACCTCAGCCCTACTATTAAAAACAACAACAACAACAACAACAACAACAACAACAACGATGAAACTGTCCTCATTCCTTTGTTAATGGACCAGTCTGGTCCTCTTCATCAGAGCAGTACCCCTCTTTCTATTTTCTCTTATTTTTCAACTGTGCATAACAAATCAGCTTATGTCTCTCACTGATGTGTCCTGAAATGCTATTCTACAGGCAGAAGTTGGGAACCTGCCTAGGCCAAGTGAGGCCCCCATGTCCTCTTTCAGGGAATCTCCTCAGACCCTATCTGTTGACAGGACTTCCCAAAGAACAGGGCCTCTGAGTTCTGCTCAGGGCCCCACAGACCCTCGCTACCCAACCACCTTCCTCTTCCTCTCATAGCATGGAAATCCCTTCCTTTCCTCCCAGAGATGACTGATTTTCAATCACAAACATTGTGAGTGAAGGGAAGAGTAAGTAATAGGAGAGGGACAGGGAGCAGAGAGCAAGGATTAGGGCAGTGGCAGTTGTGAAATGAAGTATCAGAGTCTTTTTTTTTTTTTTTTTTTGATACCAGGTAGCAAACTCACAACCTGTCACCTGCCAGGCAGGTGTTTAGGCCACTAAGCTAAATCCCCAGCCTTATTTTTTTGAGACAGGGTCTCACTATGCAGTTCAGGTTGGCCTTGAACTCACTTTGTAGCCCAGGCTGGCCTTGAACTCACAGCGATCCTCCTGCCTCAGCCTCCCAAGTGCTGGGTTTAAAGGCATGTGCCACCATGCCTGGCTTCTATTTTTAAGCCTCCAGGACTGACGGCTTTGTGGTGGTGGAGAGTTTCATTTCGATTTCTTTCCAGATCTGATAATTTCTAACGTACCTCCAGGAAGATAGAGTGCTTCAGTCCTGTAAGGGGGCAGAGATGGGAAAAGGAAGCAAGGCTGAGACTTAGGAGGTTCCTGTCACACTGCTGTGGCGCATGTATCTGTCTAATACAACTTGCTTATCACATGTCTTATCTAAGGGTCCTGAGGGGAGAGTACAGCCTCGGACATCCAGGAGCGGGTGTGGTATGCTGGAATGGGGCCGCTCAGTGGCTGGGTTGTTGTGAGTAGTGTGAGCTCCTTGAATTTCAGTGCCTTCCTTGGTAAACTACAAATAATAATCATAAGCCTGTTTACAGGGCTCTCAGTACTACCTTTAAGAAACATCAAAATCCTGTCCACATCAGACTTAATAAAAAGTAGCTATGATGATTATGCTTTCATTTCCTCATCTGTAAAATGGGGATGATAAAATATCCATTTCACTGGATTGTTTTGAAGATTATCCTAGTTAATATTTATAAGGTTCTTAGAAAGATATCTGCTACACGGTAAGCTTTGCATGTGTAATTAAATAAAATGAGTCATCTTGTTGTTTTCCATAATACTGGGACATTTCCCTGCCCAGGTAGGTGCTTTGTGAAGACTGCTGCAGTTAGTCGAATGCTTACACAGGCAAGGGTTGACAGGCAAAGGCAGAAACTCAAAAGAGGAGGCTGTTGATTAGGCTGCACAGTACACTTCTGTTCTGTCCTTCGTATTGATTCTCCCATCACTGTTTCTCAGTTTGGCTTCTCTAAGATTTAAGTACTTCTGTCCCCTTTAAAATTCTGTAGAAACATAATCCTTAATTCAATGGCATTAAGAGTTAGGGCTTTTGTTCCCCCATCACTGAGGATTAAACTCTGGGCCTTCACCCTGAACTATATCCCCAGTCTTTTAAAACACTTTTTGAGACAGGATCTTGGTAAGTCACTAGGTTGCCCAAGCTGGTCTAGCATACCACCGTGCCTGGGAAGAGGAGAAGTTTTAAGATGTAATTAGATCCCGTGGACTCAGGGCACATGGGTTGCATTTGTAGCTTCTTTGAAGGGGCAGGAGGAAACTAGCTTAAGTACTTTCCGCCATTTAAGCTCTCCTTCTGAAGACACTATGGTGTACAGATAAGTTAGATAGAAATTAACAGGAGTCAGGCCGAGATGGATCTGTGTGGAAGACAAGAACACATCAAACTGTGGCTGGAGATATATCTGAGGAAGTCCAGGCCTCAAGACGGAGACACAGTGGCCAGGCCTGCTAGCCTTACTAAGAGACAAACAGCAACCTGAGATCGTACTGTAATTAGTTCCACTTGGTGTAGTAAGTCCAGATAGGCATCAGACAACCAGCTGAATGACCAGAACATGTGGACCCATCCCTTCCCACAAAAATGTCTTTGGTTCTTTCTGTTAGAAGATATAGATAAGCTAAAGTTAACAATGCTCACCATATACCCTTAGCTAAGTGACTACTATATACTTGTAATTCTATTGGCTGGTTGAAATCTGACACAGGTTGTACCTACCTGGTGGTTTTGCTGTATGAAACATCCTTGTAGAAATAGCCTTGCTGATACCCCACTTTCTGAACCTCTCCTGTCTCTCAGCAGCTTTCTCTTAATAAGACTTTCCTACTCTTAACCTCCTTTGTCCCTTGGAATTCATTTTTCAATATTTGGGGGACATGGACTTGGTACATCTGACAACTAGCGGGTTGGAGGTTATTTTTCATCCACCACACCACAATGTTCTTCCCCTTGAAAAGTCACAACAAAGAAACGCCCTCTTGGAAGCAAAGATCAGGCCCTCACCAGACCCTAAACCCACTAGTGCCTTGGCCTTGTATTCCCCTGCCTCCAGAACTGTGAGAACTAAGTTTGTTGTTTATAAATTACCCAGACTCAGCTATTTTGTTACAGCATCATTAAGACTGAGACAGGTCCATCCCCATCAACCTTCTCTTCTTTCTGCTAGTGCTTCCTCTTCCAAGAAAGGAACAAAAATGAATTTTTAAACTCTCCATTTTACTAAAGCATGGTGTGGCCAGACTCTCACAGTTCTGCCTGCATCATTGGTGTCTGTTCTTCTATCTGAGCCTCCAGATAGAAGGATTAGTCCTCTAACCTCTAACCAAAGGCCTAGAGGTTCCACTGACCACAGTGACTAATCCTAATCAAGTACTTGGTCATTAAATCTGTGTGAGGAATTTAATTGTGTATTCCAGGCTATAAAGTCTCATAAGGAAGTAAATCTATCAGAAACAATATCAGAATGATTCAGAAGTTCAGATTGTCACTCTATTGATGTTCTTTCTTTTGAATTCACCCAATACTCTATTTGTTTTTAAAATAGTGTGAACTATGCACTTGCCACACATTAGGTCTTTATTAAACTCTTACATGCTTCACTGCACCCCTATTTTATCTTCAGATAACTCTGTAAGGTGGCTGTTTTTAGCCCAGGCATGGCAAATGTTATGGCTTATATCTACATATCCCACTCAAAGCCTCATGTGGTCATAGGTGGTCCTTTTCAGAGCTGGCTGGATCTAGGTGTGTGACACCAGGATTAAGGGTGTGTACTACTAAATTAGTCTATTGATTGGTTTAGCATAGTTCTGGTATCGATGATGGCAAAGGTGAGTGTAGCAAAGGTGGGTGTGGCCTGGGTGGGATAAAAAGGAAAAGGAAGCTTGCTTTGCTGCTTTGCTGCTTCCTTGCCTGCCCTGCCATAGACTGTTTCTCCTCTGTGATGCCCCTTTGCCATGCCACCTTGCCTTGGGTGGCAACTTGCCTTGCCACCCAGCTAAGTGTGGACTGAGACCTCTATTGACTGTGAGCTGAGATAAACATTTTTTCCTTTAACTTTTAGTGACAGGTATTTTGTTCTAGCAATGAGAATGTAATCAAGATAGTAGTTTATACCTGTAATCCCATCTACTCAAAGGCTGAGGCAGGAGGATCACAAATTTGATGGCAATCTGGGCAATTTAGCAAGACCCTGTCCACAAACAAACAAATGCACTAGTCCTTGGTCACATAATTACTAAGTGGCAGAGCCAACCCTGAGACCTGACTCCAAACCCATGCTCATTCTACATTCACAGGCACCAGCAAATTCTGACAGATGATGCTGGGTTCAACAATTCACTTGGCCTCCTCACTTCTGCTTTTTAAATATATGTCTCTTTTCTGGTGTTTCAATCTGCAAAGAAAATACATGCACAACCTTCTTCTAAATAAGGAGCCTTTTGCATCACCCTCCTGATGTCCAGAGGCACCTCTCCTGTCTTAATTTCTCAACAATGCCGGCCCTTCCTGTGCTCTGCTCCCCAACTCATCACTGACTCCCAGACAGTTTCCACAAAAGAACTGGAACAGGAAGGGGTTTTTAAACAGGCTGTCCCTTTCTCTAAATAATTAAAGAAGATGCTATCAGGGAGATCAGGTTTTTATTAGCTCTTCTCGAGTTCACTGTCACTCACTCCCATTCAAGGCAGGAGTAAAGGCTGGGTGGATGGTGGATGTAGAAAAGTGCTCTAATTTGGACAGTCTGTTGAGAGCACATTGCAGAGTCTAGCTTTTTGCCTGTCATCCAGACGCTTTGCCAGTGGAATAGAGAATGAGCTTGAATGATGAGTTACAGTTCTTTGGAAGCAAATTTACGGAAATGAATGAGCAGAAAAAAATGAATGAAATAATTGTTGAGCCCTGAGAATAGTGGGTGTATAGTGGGTAGTGAGGCTTTGAGAATACTAGCCCCATGCCCTTCGAGGGGGCAAAGCAACTGGAGGAAAAAAATGCTTAAACCGGGGATGTGGAACACAGCTTCCATTCAAACATGTCTTCTAAATCTCTGTTGCAGCAATGTGTTGTTTGCAATTTCACTCTCAGTAGAATAAGCAGGCCAGGAGCCCACCCCACACAGCGGGAGAGTCACAGCAGCCCTAGGACAATAAGGAGGAAATTGGTTTTCCGGGAAGCAATTTCTCTATCGGCAGAGTAGTTCTGCATTTGCATAGAGGAGAGGTTAAGTTGACAGTTGGAAGGATTCCATCTGCTACTCAGAGTCCTAATTTGGATAGCTGCAGCGTTAAAAGGACATTATGAAATGCACTTTTTAATATGGGAAAGAGTGTTGATCTAGCGATTGGGATTCCAAAGAACCTAGCTGGAATTGACCTCACCCTGAGCCCTTGAGCTGACTCTTTAGTGTGCCTTCCTGTCTCTTACTGTACATATACAATAAGGTGAAACAGTGCATGAAGGAGGGGTTAGGAGCAAACTGAGGATTTAATAATAAATATTTATAGTATTCGTTTCATTACAGGGTTTATGTAGATCCTTGCTTAATACCTGTCAGTTTGAATTCTTGCCTTGATTTATGCTATGATTTACTGTGCCAGAGGGTTTCCTAGCTTACATAATTTTGTTTATTTTATTTATTTTTGTTTTTTGAGACAGGGTCTCTCTATGTAGTTCAGCCTGGCCTTGAACTCATTATGTAACCCAGACTTACCTCGAACTCACAGTGATCCTCCTGACTCAGCCTCCCAAGTGCTGGGATTACAGGTGTGTGACATTACTTCTGGTTTATTTTATTCTATTTTACTTTGACATTGGGTTTCTCTATGTAATCCAGGGTGGCTTTGAATTTGTGATCTTCCTGTCTCAGTCTCCTGAATGCTGGGATCATAGGCATGCACCACCATTCCTGGTGGTATTTTATCCTTTTACCATCCTATTTCTAGGAGGGGGAAAAAAAAAACTTAGAAAATAATAACTACTTTACATAGAATGCTACGCTCTTGGAGAAAAAGTACATTTCCTTCTCAAAATTCCTTCTTGCCCAACTGGCTAGGTTCACAAACAAGAATTAAAGACCCTGGGCTTTATCTGGCTTCAAACATGACTACCCTGGTGTTTAGGGGACCTCTGCACCCACTCAAGATTAAAGCAAGCACTATGGGTGAGGTCAGTCCTACAAGGGAAAGCAGCCTGGAACAATGGCCCCTTCTTGTCCTCCCCCACCCACGCCCTGTTGACTCAACCTTGGGAGTTGAAAAAACAGAAAACATTTCTGCCTACAACCTCCTCCCCCGCGAGCCATTTAGTCTCTCTGGGCTTCAGCTGCCTCAACTGTGAAATGAGGGGATTGGAGTGGATGATCTCTCAAAGCCACAGCCATAAATCCCCTTTTCTGGGGCAGTACCAATTAAAATAATCTGTTCAGTGTCCCTGTAATGCACTAGGGCTTGTCAGGCTACATGTCCTACTTTTGGGTTCTGAAAATATGGTCACTGTATTCATAAGATCATTTTCAGCACTAATATTCTATGCCACTAGGATTCTAAGTAGGTAACAACCTTAAGTGCCCGTTCTAATTACTCTCTGTATGACCTTGGGTAAGTTGGTTAACCTCTCTGGGAGGCAGGCCCTTATCTATAAAATTAGGAATAATAAAATCTTATCTCAAGACAAGGAGCTGGACCAGCTAGAGATCCCTCTGGCTAAAGATTTACAATTCAGAACTTGGGATCCAATTGTTCTGGAAGTTACCAGCTGGACCCCTGGATGTTCAAGAGGCTTGGAAGAAAAAAAAAGGACAAATGAAAAAAAAAGAAAAAGTGGGGCAAGGGTGTTGTTGCTCAGTGGTAGAACCCTTGCCTAGCATGCATGAGTTTCTGGGTTTGATCCCAAGTACCTCCAAATAAATAAATGAGCAAATGCCTGAAATACATGGCAGATGCTTTGATAGTGTCTCTGAGGATAATGTCCGTTTGTCACCTGGAGCAAAACAGGGACACTCCATCACTGCTGCCTACTGTGAGAAAAGGAATTCTATAGCGACCGTCAGTGGATGCTGAGGCAAAACTTCCTGTGCAGTCCTTCTTTTGAAAACAGAGGAAGCCTCTCAGGAATTCACTCCCAGGCCCCAGGAAAGTCACATTACCTACTGTTTCTTCTTCCCTCCAGTATTTCCATTATCAAAGAAGATTCTACAAATGGGACATGGGGAATTCAGGGACTCTAGATCTGACACCAGTTATAAACTGTGTTATGCTGAAACAGTCACTTAGCCATTCTGGACCCAGTTTCTTCACAGAATGTTTGACAACATAATCATTAATAAAGAGTTAAAGATAGAAGACAGTATTCTCTCAAAGTACATTTCAATGCAAAGTTTTCTTGTGTAAAGGAATTCAAACTGGTGACAATGTGAAGGAATACAGACCTAAGACTTTGGAGGGAAGAGAGAAACTCTGACCTCAGAGACAAGGGCGTGATTGTGACTGCCTGTGGTTCCTCAGCCTCCCCTGGCCTGCCCTGATCTTTGAGAGACACAGGACTCTGTTCTAGGGGCAAATCAGGATGGACATAGCTCCTGACTTCACTTGCTAGACCCTCAGACAACTTGAAAGAGAGTGTGCCAGTGCCGTGCTAAGTATGCTGGGCCTTCTTTCTGCCCAGCTGATTTGTTAAGATGCTAGGAAGAGGCCCACATCATGCTCTCCACAGTACGGTGCCCATCAGCAGTGAGGACTCAGACAGCACCAGGGCTGTGGGGTGGGTGGAACAGCTAGCACCGTGCAAGCTCCAAGACATCCTGCTTGGAAAGTCTATGGAATCTTTTTTTTTTTTTTTTTTTAATTTTACTTTAAAGATAGTAAAATCCAACAAAACAAAACAGAAGGAAGTCAATCAAAACAAAGCAGTAGAACAAAGCAGGACACTAGGAAAACAATAGTTATTATAGTATATACTGTTCACAATAGTTGTCCACTCCATCAGGAATAGCAAAATGAACCAAAAACAAAACCAAATAAAACCAATCAAAACAGAATATTGAATAAAGCAAAAAAATTAATCAGAATAAAGCAAAACAATGAGAATAATATTGGGCCTCAAAGACAAGACAGAGGAAAATCCCCCATATTTGCTACATTGCATACTGTCATCCTCCCAGGAGATGCTTAGACTGCTGGCCCCAGGCCTGCAAAATCAACCAAACAATACAAGTATTTAGTTACTTTATATACCTTAGTTGCTATCAACCTAGCTGGTCCTCTGAACCAGCAGGCTACTTACTGGGATGGGCACATTGATTCTCAGTTTGCGCACGTAAGGCTCACGGGAGGTGCTGACTTTTCTTTTCCTGAAATCCGTTTCACTACTTACCAGGAAGGCTGGCTAGTTGTCTTCTGGTTGGATCCTTCCTGACCCAGCATGTGAGTCTATGGAATCTTAAATGATAGATTTGGGGTATCAGCAGGGGGATATCTTAGGCCTGAGAGAACTCTCCTTCCCTTTCAACCACAAGTATGCAACAATGTCTTCTTCCATTGACCTTCCAGGTTATTAATGGGGTGAAATTTTGAAGTACCTCTATCCAAGTCTCCGTCAATCATATCTTATTCTTAGCTACATACTTGTTATACAATAGATGCCTGCTGACCATTTAGATTTCTGTCAAAATCCAAATATTAATAAGATGTTTCATAGGTAGTCCTAGTTGACCCTTCATTTGATGTGAGCAAGTCGTTTCTTTTTAACTTGTTCCACTGCCCATTTTTGCCCCTTTGGCAAGGATAAGTCTTGTGAGTGATAGGCAGGCACACTGATATCCAGGCTGACGAGCTGCAAGCTGGGCAGCCTAGTCAAGAGCCCACTGCCTTGACGCCACGGGAGGTGACAGAAACTGGCAGAGACCACGATGTTCCCAACTGAACACTGGGATTGGCTTTTGTTCCTCTTTTTCCTTTTCCCCTCACACCTCATTCTGCACAGCCCCTGCAGAGTTCTCTGCTGGATCCAGCTCAGATCTGTCCACTTGCCCACATCTCCACTGCCTCTGTTTCAATCAGGGAATACTGACCTACGAGGTTTCCCTGCAAATAATCTGTCCCCTCTCAGTCCATCTAAAAACAATTATGGGTGGGAAAGGTTTACAGAAGGGTATGGAAGCACTCAAGATGCAGGAAAGCTCCACTCTGGAAATACTGAAAGAATATCACTTCAGAAATAAACAGTTTCAGCTCAAATTCTGGTTTGCTAGCTGGGAAAATTGGGGCAAGTTCCTTAACTTCTCTGTCCCTTAGTCTCTTCATTTGTAAAAGGGGAGTAACAAGAGCAGTGCTCTTTCTTTCTTTCTTTCTTTTTTAATGAGAGCTAAATTAGTTCATTTTTATAAGTGCTATAGGTGATAGTCTTCATTATTATTTTCTTTCTTTTCAGATTTTGTCTGACTTAGGCCGATCTATTCTGCACTTTATAGAGAAAACTTTCAATGGCACAATCTAATCCTGTCATACACTTCTCTGAATCTGTTAATGGCTCCCCATTGGCCTCAGAACCAAATCTAAACTCCTCAATAGCATTGCTACAGCCTGTGAGTGGACCTGGCCTGACCTCCACTTGGGCAGGAATGAGGCACCACAGGATAGATAGTCCAGGCTGGGGCTGCTTCATGAGCAAGGTGCAGGTGGACCACAGACCTGATCTGAAAGGCATGAACAAGGCTTCACTCCACAGCCAGGGTGCCGAGGTTCCTCCATGGCTCTGCTTCTTACTAGCTGTGTGATCTTAGGCTAGTTATTGAACTTCTTCCTACCTTTTCCTATTTCCAAAAATTTAAAGAACACACCTTCTCCATGAAATTGTGGGCAAGATGAGGGTGAGCTAAGATAGGTGGCCCTCCATATCTATGGGCTCTGCATCCACAGATTCAACCTACTGTGGTTAAGTATTTTATTAAATTTACCTGTACTGAACATACACAGACTCTTTTTATTATTCTCTAAACAATACAACATAACTACACAGCCTTTACACTATTAGCATGATAAGTAACCTAGAGGTGATTTAAGCATACAGGAGGATGTATATAGGTGATATGGCAAATCTGCCATTTTACACAAGAGACTTAACATCCAAGGATGTTAGTATCCACAGGAATCCTAGAACCAATTCTCCATGGACAGAAGGCCAAATGACTATGTAAAGTGCTCAGAGCAGTTTCATGCCTATCACTGAACTTTAAGAATTGCTCATTCTTACTTTGAGGTAAGAGGAGAGGTATGTGGTACAGATTTTGTAATATCTAAAAGGCAGAAGAGGAGACTAGATACAGAGAAATCAGTGACATGAAAAAAATAGAATCCAGAAGTAAGACCATCACTGGGCAGCTAGGAGATTGCTGCTGGAACCAGGGTAGCAGAGGTAGCAGTAAAATGGCAAAGAAAACCAGAGAAAGAGCTGAAGATGGAACAACAGATTAGATACAGAGTTGAAAGACAACTCCAAGACAGTGTCAGCTAGACACTAGGTCCAGAAAACCCTCCAAAATTAGTATCCTTTCATCTAAATTGAGAAAATGCCATATATTTCCCCTTTTGGAAAAATCACAGCACATACTAAGAGGTTAAAGAGATCTAAAAACCTGCAGAAAAGAATCGTTGAAAATTTTGATGATAGTATTGTGTGACCACAGGACATCGCTGCCTGAGTCTCCCCCAGATAGAACAGAGTAGCATCTGCAAGCTCCCATGTTGGGCAGGAGCCCCTTTGGAACACACCACTGGAGGCAATGGTGGGCATGGTGTGAGCAGCGCTGAGAGAGGCGTGCGCATGCACACACACACACACACACACACATGCACACACTGTTACTATTTTCCTTCCCTCTGTTCTCTGATGGGCTTCAACAGTGACAAGCCCAGGAGGACAGCTTAAAATTAAATGCACATTTCTTTTTTCCTTCTCAGGCATGGATGCTGGGCTGTAACTCTCCCTTCTACCCACTTTCTTCTCCAATTCAGTTTGTCTGCTCCAGAGAGAGCCACCTGGATAGATGTTGCAATATCGATTTTTTTCAAGGGAGCTGCTATTGGCATTCAGTCAGATTCATAGTGTTTTACTTTAGTCTCTCTGTGTTAGAAAATCAGCTGACTCCTGTAAGTGGTTTCTTTGGGGGTAATATCATTATTACAATTTTTCCTTTTCTCTGGAATCAAGGCTGTTTTTTACCCTGAAGGACTTCTTGGCATTTCCGTGAGGTTTATTATTCTGTTGTGCTTGAAGGATGTGGCATCCTGTTTACACTGCAAACAGTAAAATGAAATTCCCCCTTAGGATCACTAGCTGAGCCTCAGGGTCAGCTCTGTTGAAGGAATCCCATCTGTCCTGGATCAGCATCATGGCCCCAGGAGACAGGGCTGGGAGTGGAAGGGAAATGGACTAGCAGAGGCGATGTTGACCTTCTAGGCTTGTGTTTGCATTGTGACTGTGAGTAAATGCCAGTAAAAGCAATGCAGACAGGGCTGGAGCTCATGAAACTCTGTTTACCACTGAGTGTCATGGACCTGGGATGTATGACTAAGGCTGGCCCCAGTTTTCTGAGTTCTATCAAGTCATTTTCCTGCATAAATAAAGGTCCCCGGAGGATTCTTCTGATTGAAACCCAGCTCTCTTACCTCATGTGACCGAGCAACCCCAGCAATCTTATACGCCATGCCAGCAGGCTCCCTGATGAGGTCTCTGTTCAGGTCTGCTCTGGTCACCTAGTGCTAACACTAACACTAACCCTAACCCTAGAATAGTCTTGGATCTCAGTAGTTTGGGATCATTAAAGATGGCCTATGTTCTTCGTCTCCACCCACAACTGTCCTTAACAGGATGGGGTCATTGGCACATCAGCACCCCTCTGCTCAGTTAGCTAATAAGTATACAAGAAAGGGGAACAATGACGGGTTTATGTGAAGAGGTCGATGACTGTACTTGGCTTTGAAACAGTGGAATCGGTAGCTTAACACGAACTGGTATGCTACTCGCTTGTAAACTGCTCCCAAGTGATGTGAATATTTTTGACTTATTTTTGTGGGGGAACCAGGTCTTTTAGGGTTTGGGAACCAAATAAACAGTCCAGTTTAGGCCAAGACTATTTAGCCACTAAATCTCAACACCGTTTTCATCCTTGGAATCTCATGATTGTCCTTACCCTGAAAATAGCCTCCAACACAGTACCAAGTTACACAGTAAGCTCTCCCCAAAGGCTGTGGCTGTGGCTCTGTGCCTTGCTCTGTAGTGACTGTCATGATTTTCTGTCTTTACACCCTCACTTGTCCTTGTTGGCCAAGTAAAGTTTTGCCCTTGGGAATAAGATCAAGACCTTATTTCTGGCCTTTGGACAGGCAGGAGTTGGTGCTGAAAAAAATGTAGCATATGGAAAGCAAGGTTGGTTTTATTTTTGCCTTGTTTTCCCTATCTCACTGAGACCATCACATATTGAGGTTTATGTCCCCAGAGCCCAGCCTAGAGCTTGACCACAGGAAGGGTTCGATGGATGATTGTTGCACAAATCTTCCTCTTCAAAAATAATTTCTCTACCACTGGAAGATGAAATAGGTACAATTTTAAAGACATAGAAATAGGAAGGACTTTCTGAACAGAAACCCAATGGCACAAGAAATAATACCAAGGATCAACAAATGGGACCATATCAAATTAAAAAACTTCTGCATACCACAGGAAAAAAACCACAGAGTGAAGAGACAACCTACAGATTAGGAAAACAATTGTCAGCTATTCCATGGAGAGAAGACTAACATGAAGAACATATCAAGAATTTTTAAAAACTTAGACCTTGTCTTAGTTCCTTTTTTCATTTCTGAGACAAAATACCCCACACCTAAAGTTAAAAGAGGAAAGGTTTATTTTGGCTATAGTTTGTAGAGGTTTCAGTCCATAGTCCAAGGCAGGGTGGCCTGGCAGAGGGCTTTGCAGAGGAGAAACAGTTCATGGCAGGCAGAAGGCAGCAAAGCACCAAGAAGTGAAGCCTCAAAAACAGCAGCAGCAAGGGACAGCAGCAGCCCTTTTTCCGTCTCTTATATTTCATGCAAGTTATCTACCTTTAGGGTAGATGGCACTCACACCTAGGGTGGGGAACCTTTAATCCCAGCATCATACCCTTAATCCCAGCATCATGCACTAAATCCCAGTATCACACATCCTGGATCCAGCCACCTCTGAAAAACCCCACCTATATCCACATGAGTCTTTGGGAGGATGCCTATATACAACCCATAACAGATCCCCCACCTAATAAAAGATCCAATCAGAAAATAGGCAACTGAAATGAATAGACACTTCTCAGAAGAGGAAGTTCAAATGGCTGAAAAGTACATGAAAAAATGTTCATCATTCCTGGGCACCAGAGAGATGCAAATTAAAATTACACTGAGGTATCATCTCACCCCAGAAAAAATGATGATCATAAAAGAACCATAAAAGTAAATGCTGGTGAGGATGTGGGGAAAAAAGAATGCCACTACATTGCTGATAGTAATGTAAACTAGTACAATTACTCTGGAAATCAATATGGAAATTCCTTGAAAAGCTAAAAGTAGAAATTCCATTTGACCCAGATGTTTTCCTCCTAGGCTCTTCCTAAAAGAGTTAAAATCATCATATTACAGGGGTAGGTACATACTTATGTTTGTAGTAGCACAATTTATAATAGCTAGCTCTTGGAAACAATGTATGTGTCCATCAGCAGATGAATGGATAAGGAAAATACAGTATTTCTGCACAATGGAGTACTATGCGGCCATAAAGAAACATAACCTTGAGGCATTTGTATGTAAATGTATGTGACTTGAAAACGTAATGTTAAGGGAAACAAGTCAGACACAGAAGCTTTGTTTGTATATATACAAATTAAGAGCAAAGTAGAAGAGAGATAAATAGAAAGCAGGAAGTTTAAAATTTCTCTAAATTACATATTCCATTGTTTCAAAAATATTTCAAAATATATGCTAGTATATTGCAATATATATGCACTAAACACTAAAATTTTATATTAGTTCATTGAAAAGAAAGTTTTTGTGTTAATATCTTTTTTTTTTTAATCTTTTTGATTTAGGTCCTGTACTAAATAACTACTTTGGTGATGGTATACACAATAATAATTACTGTTTTTCTCTTAATATTTAGTTATGAAGAGATGTTTTATTTTTTTCATAAAATAAAAAGAAAAAATCAATGTATCTAGGTGGCCAAATAACTTCTAGTTGGTTGTTTTCAGTAAAGGGTAAGTTCTGCACTTACAGACTAGCCCGATCCATTAATAGACCTTGTGACATTTTAGATCTTTCTTCAGTGAATTGGGATCTGCCTTTCTACAACTTGGGCATCATACATTTGACAAATGCTCTATCACTGAATGGCATCCCTAGCCATTTTCATTTTCTTTGAGAAAATTGTCCAGGGTGGCCCTGAATTTATTGCCTCAGGTTCTGGATTAACAGTAATCACAGGAATGCACCACCTTGCCTGGTTTTGTAACTTCAAAATATTCTTCCTACTTCTCTCTCTGAGGTTAATACAACAAATTAACTGTGTGTTTCCAGGTAGTATTTGGTTTCCTGTCTCTTTTCCATGTTAAATATTTCAAGTTGCATTTTTCCTTAGATGACATTTTTTTTCTAGCGTTGAACCCATGGCTTTTGCACAGAGCTACATTCCCAGTCTTTTTTTATTTTTAATTTTGAGACAGTGTCTTACTTACTTTCTCACTGCTAGCGTAAAATACCCAACACCTACAGTTTAAAGAGGGAGAGGTTTATTTTAGTTCACAGTTTGCAGAGGTTTTAGTTCACAGTTGGCTGGTGCCAAGGCACAGCAGATAGCACAGCAGGGGGAAAGAGCTCACATCGTGGCAGGCAGGACAGAGGGGGATCAAAGGAGTAGGAAGGATGCACAGTTTCAGGCCCCGCATGACCCACCTCTTCCTACAAGCTTCACCTTCCAGTATCACACCCAGCACCACACACCCATGACCCAGTCACTCCCCAGAGTCCCTTTATGAGCACATGAGGCTCTGGGTTGACATCTAGATACAAACCATAACAGATAAGGTCTTGCTAAAGTTACTAAGTTGCCTAGGTTGGACTTGAATTTACAATTTTCTTGCCTCAAATGGCCAGAGTCCTGGAATTACAGGTGTGTGCCACCACAGTCACCTCAAATTTTATTTTTCTATTTAAGTTTTTACTCTGAATTGACAAATAATAATGACATGTATTTATGGGGCACAATGTGATGGTTTGGTAACATATATATACATTGTGGAATAATCATATCAAGCTAATTAGCATATCTGTACCTCACATACATAGCATTTTTTTTAATGGTAAGGATGTTTAAAACTCATCCTTTGAGGAATTTTGAGTTATGCAATACATCATTATCAATTATGGTCAACTTGCTGTGCAATAGCATTTGAAAAATCTGTTTGTCCACTTGGCCTGTTTGGTCAACTTCCCCCTATTCTCTAGACCTCCACTGAAGTCTTCTTTCCCCTTTGTTTTAATTCTATGAAAGTTTCGTTCTATTTTTTATGGTGGGGAATTGCACATGCTAGGCAAGTGCCATATGACGCATCTACACCATCAGAGAATTCTCCCCAATTTTCTTAATGTTCATTACCATTAGGGTTCCATTTAGTCATTCATTGTTTTAAGTTTTATTTTATTTATTTTACTGTCTAGAGATGGGGGCCTCACTCTGTTGCCCAGGCTGACCCTGACTCTGGGGATCAAGCCATCCTCCTGCCTTAGCCTAATGAGTAACTGAGGTTACAAGCACAGATCACCTCACCTGACAATGACTCTCTTTAAACATTTGTTCACATCAATGAGGATATGTGAGGATGCCTGTCCCTGAAACCACTCCCGTTTATTGGTACTCCTTTTAAGGTGAGCTGTAGGAATTGCACTCTCAGTTCAGGGCAGCCTGTGCAGGTTGATCGCCTCTTTGACTGTGAGTTTTTTGTTTCTATGTGTGCACTTCAAGAGCGCTTACACTTTTAGGAGGCCACCACCACAGGCCGCTGAGCCCTCAGCAAATCAAGGACAGGGCAGCCTGGTTGTGATGAAAGTAGGAGAGAGAAATGCGAGCTGGGGAACTGGATCTTTGGGGGAAGCAAAGCTACACCGGGATTTATAACAGGTGGGGAAATAGGAAAAGGGAAGTGGACTGTGAGAAGCCAAGGGATGAATGAAGATGTGGGTGCCGGCGGGGTCCCTAAAAAAGGCTATTGAGAGGAAAGGCATGGGGTGTGGTAGGGAAGGGGAAGCAGGCACAGATGGAAACCCTCCTAGCTCACAATTTTTTCTCATTGACCTGTACTCCAATATTTTCTGAAATGACAACTTGTGACCTAAATTGGGGACTTGAGTGATTTTGTGTAGTTTTGTTTCGGTGCCTGAGATAGAACCCAGGGCTTCATCAATGTTAAGTGCATGTATGATCACCAAGCTACACTCGTAGCTCTTAGATTCAAATTTTCAAATTTAGCTGTCAAAGAAAAAGTGTTCCATTTTAATCTCATTTCAATATACTTCTGTTCTATGAGTTTCATAAAAAAAGCTTTACATTTGCACTTACATAAAATGCATGATTAAATTCAGAATAAAATGATCTAGAGATATTTTATATATCTTTTATTCTGGCAGCCTCATTGAGCAAATTTAGTCTTCTATTTAGTTGAAAAAGATGAGAATTTTCACCAGCAAAAAAATCTGAAATATAAATAAGAATTTTCATATTTACATTTCTTTTCCAAGCCACTTGGTAGGGTGATTTACTGTGCATTTGTTCTTTTTCATCCCAAATAGACTGCTATTCCTTACCTAACACTCTTTTCATGGAGTTAAACCTTTATTTTACAGCAAAGGAAAGAACCAGTTACCAATTTGCTTGAACAACTGGCCAACTGTTAATTCCTTAGAGAAGGTTCTAGTGCCAACCCTTGGACTCTTGGCACTGACATTTGGGTAATTTGTCCTCTGTACCAGAAGACAGTCCTCTTCTCCAGACCTCTCTGTTGGCTTTTCCAATTAGTATAAACATACACACTACTCTGCTTTGCACATGAGGAATGTGAAGATCCCACAGAATTCAAATTTATGGTCCATTTCTGCCAGGTCTTCTAAATAGGTGTGGAGGATGCTCAAGAGAAAAAGACAAGATGTGTGTTCAGCAGGCTGGTTTTCATCTAGACACAATACATTCCTGGCACCTATGTATACCCATCTTATGTACAGCTGGGGAGAGGGAACAATGGACCTACGGTGGAAAGGGACTGTCATGTTTTTAATTGGATCCTCTTGATGACTGGTGATATATGTGGATCTGGCCCCATCAACCCACCTGTATTTTCTGGACTGGGGGCTTTTGGGAGTATGGCTCTAACTTGTGATAATATTGGCACATTCTAAAATGAAACAAGACTAGCCCTCAGGGAAGAAAAGAAGCATGAAGTTCTGCATGACAATTGATAGCTCTTCATTTTTTGAGGGCAGGCCAGGATTGGATAAAAGAACCAGCCTAAACTTTGAGGCCTAGTATAGTGGCTATTAGAGTCTGTTAAGTGAGCAAATACAGGAAGCTTTTGAAGAACAGCATAGGCCTGTCCAGGTAATATCACTGACTAGTATTACACGTTGTGCATCCCTACTCTAAAACTTCAAAATCTAAAATGCTTCTAAACCTGAAACTTTTTGAGAGCAAATGTGACAGAATAAGTGGAAAATTCTACACTTGACCTCATGTAATGGGTCAGTCAAAATACAAGAGCAAGCCGGGCGTGGTGGCGCACGCCTTTAATCCCAGCACTCGGGAGGCTGAGGTAGGTGGAGCGTTGTGGGTTCGAGGCTGGCTTGGGCCACAACGTGAGTGCAAGGCTGGCCTGAGCTACATAGTGCAACCCTGCCTCAAAAAACCCAGGGCCGGGAGTTTGGCTCAGCAGCTTAAGCGCCTGTCTGGCAGGTGCGAGGCTGTGAGTTCGATCCCCGGTGCCGCAAAAACAAAACAAAACAAAACAAAACAAAACAAAAAAACAAAAACAAAAACAAAAACAAAAACAAGAGCACTAAAAATATTGTGTAACAACTTCCTTACCTTGTATAAGGTGTGCATAAAACATTGGTAAATTTTGTGTTTAGATTTGGGTCCACTCCTAAGATATCTGATTCTATATGTGCAACTTTTCTAAAATCCAAAAATAATCTGAAATCTGATGCACTTCTGGTCCCAAATATTTCAAATGAAGGATACTTGATATGTACTTATTACTACAGAAGTATACACCATGTGCCATTTTAGTTAGTGTGAAGAATAGATAACTCTCTCCGGGACTATTAGAAAGGTTTCATGTCAAGTTTCTATCATCCGATTTTGTAAACCTGCAATGTTACTGTTGTGTATTTACTCTAGTCATTTGTTTGTCTCTTTTGCTTGTTGTCTTTGTTTTATATGTCTTTTTTTTCTGTTTTTTCTTTGCTTAAATAAAAAAAAAAGAAAGGTTTCATGGAGAAGATGGCATTTGAGTTGAGTCTTGATACATCTGATTGTCCTGAAGCAATCGAGCAGGGGAGGGTACAGGGGCAGATGATCATGCAGAGAGAATATCATATGCATAGGCAAGGACTCACAAAGTGGATGACTGAGAAACTACCAGAACACTGAGTACTTGTGGGATCATTAAACATATTTGTTTCTTTCAAAGATGAATAAGAAGAGGGCTGGGGATATAGCTCAGCGGCAAAGCGGCTGCCTGGTAAGCTCAAGGTTGTGAGCTCAATCTGAAAAAAAAAAGGCAAAACAAAACAAAACAACAACAACAAAAAACATGAATAAGGAGGAAATTGTCAACTTGTTTGGAGAAAGCATATTCTTGCTGTGTTTTGTTCTGATATTGCCTTTAAAAGTACTAAATATATGTATGTATGGAGAAGGTGGCCTCCGTAAATTGATGAAAGCTACTTTTATAAATATCAGAGTAAATTAAAACATATATGTGCATGCACATGTTGACGCCTATGCACATAGGAAGTTGTCTTTTGTGCCTGGTTTGGATATCATCTTGCTCTTGCAAAATCCAGACTTATATGCATTAATCATATACTGCTATGGTTTGCAAGTATGTATCTAATAACTTGGATGTATTCTAATAACTCCACTACTATAGCCAAGAAGACTGAAGCCCAGAGAGTGACTTCTTCAGCTTTAGCACATTGCCCACTTAGTGGGAGAACCAAGGCAAGAAGTTTTGATATTGCTATGGGCTGAGTTGTTTCTCTGAAATTCATATGTTGGAATCATAAGCCCCAGGATTTCAGAAGATATCCAGATTTGGAACCAGGGTTCTTGAAGAATAATAAAGTTAAAATGAGTTAGAGTAGACCCTCATCCAATCTGACTGATGTCCATATAAAAAGAGAAAAGGGACACAGAGAAACCCAGAACAAGGGCCATATGGAGACAAGATGAAGACAGCCATCTATGTCAAAGGAAGAGGGCTCAGAAGAAGCAAACACTGTTAACTCTTGATCTTGGAATCTCAGCCTCTAGAATTGTGAAGGAGTAAGTCTGTGCTATTGAAATCACCCAGTATGCGCTATGGTACTTGTTATGGCAGTCCTAGCAGGCTAAGCTGTTGTCCTAGGACCAGGATCTTGCTTGCATGATTGTTTGACAGCTCCAAAGCTGAGTAGGATGGGGCGATGAGGCTTGACAGGAGTCCTCTGCAAGTCCTCAGCTGCTGAGGGAAGGGTAGGGCCTGTGCTGGGCCACTGGGTGTGGTCTCTGGTTCCCTGGCACATCTCTAGTCCTCTTGGAAAATATCCCTGGAATAAATATTATGCTAGCCTGTCTATCCAATTTGCATCACTCAGAGAATTAATTTTCATCTACAAAATTCAGAAGAAATTCATCAAGATCAACTTAATGTCACTGGTATTTTGTAATTGATAATAATGATGATGACTTAATCAGTATACAATAACTATGAATAAATATTACTGGTTTCTTTGCATGTCTTAACTCCCTGTCCTGATTATAGTCTCATGGTGAGTGAGGACTACGGGAATGTATTTGTATTTGCATGCTTTTCTGTTCAGAAAAAGGTTCTCATTAGATAATGAGAAGAAACAGCAGCAAGAATCCAAAGAAACAGCTCCCCTGCTCTGGCACCAGCACAAGGCCATTTAATTAGGGCTCCAGGAGCCCCTCTGTCAGACTCCCCGTTGACACACCGCCATCTGGTGGAGCCAAGCCTGTGGCTCAGTGTTCACTGTCTGACGTTGGCTGTGTTCAGACATATGTTCCTCCCCGGTTCTTGCTGACTTCTCTGACAGCTGTCCAGATCCGGGCGCGAGCATCAAGCAGGCTGAGGCTTGGCAAACTATTGAAGGAGGCAAAACTGTTCTTTGGTTTCCTCCCACTTTTTGTGTCAATGATCCTTGAAGTCTGATGTTCCTCCACTTTTGGATGAAATTTTGAATACCAGGCCTCAAATTAACATCTCTTTCCACTCCGCTCATTCCTTTTATTTTCATGAAACCCACAGTTTGTAAATTGTTTCTGAAACTCTTATTTGATTCTCAAACAACTTTTTGGAGTAAATGGGTCTAGAATAGTAATTTCATTCGAACAACTTTCTTGAATATTCACTGTGCTCAGAGTGGGAAGGAGGGATATAAAAATGAAAAAATGGGGCCAAATTCATCCACTGGGATAGAAGGTCCAGTGCCATGGTATTCTTAGTGGCCCATGAAAATGTTAACATTTATTTTGAAACCAGATGGAGAAAAAAGATCTTTAAGTGGAATAAAATGAAAGTCTTTATGCTGATGGACATTTTAAAAGTATAAATTTTAGTATACTTATAGAGAAGTAAATAAAGCCCAGATTACCCAGAACCCACAAAAATCACAATACAGCCCTAGAAAAGACAGAAATGCAATTACATGGAACTACCTGGGTATTGTGGTAGACATTTATGATCCCAGCACTTTGAGAGTCTGTCTTGGTTACTTTTCTCTTGTTGCCGAGACAAAAATACCTGATGCCCAAAATTAGGGAAGGAAAGGTTCATTTCTTACAGTTTTTTGGAGGTTTTAGTCCATACTCAGCTGGTTCCAAGGCAGGGTGGTGTGGCTAAGGGACAACTGTTCATGGGGGCCACAAACACCAAGAGCAAATGGCAAAAGAGGAAAAAACACACCTTCTTCCCTCGCTTATACTGTATGCTGGCTCCACCCCTGGGCAGGTGAAGCATTCACACCGCCAATCCCAGCACTAGACAACGAACCAATCACAAACACTAGATTCAGCTGCTTCCATGACTGCATGAGGCTTGGGGTGGCCACCTAAACAAAAACCATAACAGAGCCTGAGGCAGGAGGATAGCAAATTCAAGTCCAATTTGGGCAACTTACTGACTTAATGAGACTCTGCCTGTGGAGGTGAGGATACAGTGTGAAACTGATCTTTGAAATCTATCCAGGGGCTTGGCAAGCACACTTCTAGGGTATTTCTGGGTGGGCCAAGAGGTGTACCCTTGGGATCTACTTCTGGTCCTTTACCCCTTCTTCTCCGGTGTTGTTCTCCTATTTTGCTTCCTGGCCGCCATGAATTGAAAATCTTTCCTCTGTCATGCCCTTCTGCCATGATAACTTCTGCCTTGGAACCAGCAATGATGGATGAAATTCCCTTAAAATTTGAACCAAATTAAACTTCTCCTCCTTTAACTTGTGGGTGTTGAACATTGTATCTGGCAATGAGAGAGCTGACACATACACCGTCTCAAAAAAAAAAAAATGGACTGGTGATGTAGCTCAGTGTAAAGACTCTAGGTTCAAACCCCAGTGCTTATGACATTCCTGGAAGGAAACAGGAGCTATGGTCAGCCTTGTGGTTCAGAAGTGCTGGGAGTGTCTGGTGAACTGGTTGTAAGGCTAGAGATTCATTCCTCCAGGGGTAGCCTGTGGGGGAGTTATAAGGAGCTTCCTGGGAAAGACATCATCCTAAAAAAAGCACAACCACAGTGTGCTTGATCCTATAAGAAAATCCATTCACCCTCTTAATGAAAAAAATGCTTTATAGGGTACCTATCTCTTAGATTTATTCTTTGCTAGTTTTATGGAGAATGGAAACGTGCCCAGGTAAATTGGACTTATTAGCAAGCTCTTGTAAGATTCCTTTGGAACTTATAGGGGCATTTCCAATACTGGGAGCCTTGTAGGCAGGGCTGCCAGCCTAGCAGTATGAAGCTGTATTTCATTGTGGTTTTAATGTGCGTTTCACTGATGAATAACGATGGTGAATGTCTTTTCATTGCTTCTTTGTCATCTCTACACTTTCGTGGAGAATTATCTTTAAGATCCTTTGCTTCTTTTTAAAAATTCTTTCTGCTTTGTTGGGGATTCTGTTCTGTTTTTCAGTGTCAGGGATCAAACACAGGGCATTGTGCATGCTAGGCAAGCACTTTATCACTGAGGTACATCCTAGTCTTATTTTTATTGAGTTATATTTCTTTTTTATTATTGAATTGTAAGAGTTATTTATGTGTTCTAGATATAAGACCTTTATATTATTTACACATGTCTTTTTCTATTCTTTGATTACTTTTTAAGTTTTTCTCAATGGTGTCCATTGAAGCACAAAAGCTTAAAAATTTAATGAAATTCACAATATTTTCCTTTGTTGTATATGTTCTTGGTATATTTTGCCTAAACTAAATTCATGAAGATTTATCTGTATGTTTTCTTCTAAGGTTCTATGCCGTTAGCTCTAACATTTAAGATTTCGACCAATGTTGAATTGATTTTTGTGTATGGAATGAGATAAGGGTTCAACTTGATCTTCTGCATATAGCTACCTAGTTGTCATGGCATCATTGTGTCTTTCAGAATCATTTTTTTTTAA
>RJWM01003662.1:91938-110820 GCA_004363535.1 Dasyprocta punctata | reverse complement strand
CGACAGTTTAGACAGATTAAAGAATTTTGTGGAGGTCATGGAGTTAGTGCCTGGCAGGCTGCAAGCTGAATCTCTGAATTCCAGAACAGAGCGCATTCCACCACACCTTGTCATTTTCCAGTGTGGGCAAGGAAAGTGCCCTGGAAAGAGCACTCTTTCCTACAATTAGACTCCAGCCTCAGAGCTGCAAGTAGCTGGAGAACCTGAAGAATTCTTCTTCCCAAGTTCATGGATATTTCTCACCATTACTTAAATGAGAGGGTATTTTTAGCTCATCTCCTTCTTCCAACTCCTTTTCAGCACTGCCAGACTCAAGGAGAGAGTAACTTTTATTTTTCCTTGATTTAAGAAAATTGTTTCAATCATCCTTTAGCGAATGCTTTCCATGCATAAGGCATCAAATGATGCGTCTTTGCTTACCAGTATGAATGATGTGAAATTCCTCTTTTGAAGTAGCTTACAGGCTATAACAACATGGAAGGTGATGAGCTTCCTCCAAATGATATTAGAGACAGTGAAGAGGAAGAAAAATGAGGCATTAGCATTACACCATATTAAGAATCTGAAAGGTTTAGGTTCAAACTATTGCTCACCCATTTACTAGCTACGGAAAAATAAACAGTTCGGTGTTCTGTGCTTTGATGTCTTCCTCTTCCAAGAGTGGTAAACAATACCTGTCTCCTAGGCCAGTAATGGCAAATCTTTTACAGCTTTCAATGACAACAAATCGTTCTCTGCAGCATGTATGCCATACTTTGTCCATCACCCCTGCTAGGCTGTCAGGTAGATTAAATGAGACAATGCCTAAAAAGTAATTACATGGGAAATATGGCAAAAATGGAATGAATGGTTATTATTATTATTTATTTGAACACATCTAGAATGCAAAATTAGCTATGAAAAGTATGTACTGAAATAGCACAGTACAGTACATGGAGCAGTTGACTAACTGCTGGGAAGACTCAACTGGTAAGGTGAATTTTAATGATGGTTAGGATCTCAATAGGTAAAGTTATAGAAGACATGTCAAAATGATACAATGCTACCACCCCAGCACTGATTCAGCTGTAGAGTAGATACCTAGATCTCAGGACATGAAAACAGGAACAGAAAGAAAAAAACACTGAAAGGAAAGACTGGGGCTAGAATCTAAAGCTATAGAAAGTCTTGTGTATTTAGGAACTTTTGCATATTTATCAAATTGTATGTTTTAGGGTTTGAAAGGGAACTAAGTTGCAGAATGCTTGTGTAGCTTGCTCAAGGCCTTGAATTCAATCCTCAGCACCACACGAAAATTATAGACGTTTTGTTTCAGCATCTAACAGAACTCCAGTTATCTAGGATTCTCATCACCTATACAGAGAGCAAACCCTCGGTCCTTCTTCATAAGTAATCACTAGTCCTATGATCTGGGATATCTTACAGTTTTCCCCAGTGCCTATTGATTTAGGACCTGGAAATAAAATGAGAGATATAAGGATGGGGATGTGGCTCAGTGGTAGAATACTTGCCTCACATGTACAAGATGATGGGTTTCATCCCCAGCATCTTAAGTTTTAAAAAATGAAGTAAAAGATACTGAAATCTTAGTCAAGACTTTCCTAAAGAAACATGACAACTAAGTGTCATGTACCCTGGATGAGGTCCTGGAACTGAAATGAACTTTAGGGGAAAACCAATGATATCAGAAAAAGAGATAGACTTTAGTTGAAAATAAACTATAAATATTGATTTACTAATTATATAAATGTGACATACTAATACAAAATGGTAAAAATAAGGGTAACTGCATGTAAGATATATGGGAGTCCTTTGTATTACTTTTAAAATTTTCTGTAAATCTAAAGTTATTCTGAAAAAATATATTTATTCTAACATAGTATGTTATTTTTCTACATGTAATGTTTGAAAGGAAAAATAATATTCCTGAACAGATGTATCTTCATTAGTTTGCTAGTCTGGTATATACTTACTAATGGAAACTAACATACATGAAATATTTTTAAACATACTTCATTGAGGCAAAAGATTTGAGTACTCTCTGTAATTTTATTCAGAAGCTTCTTGTGCTATGACCATATCCAGCTGCTTTTAACTGCACTTCTAACAATTAAGACTGAAAGATCTTGGTTGACTGAGATCACTAGGATGGAGATGTAAGTCAGAGAAACTAACAGTTATGCCCATGAGGTAGGAAAACAGTTGTAGGGATCAAGAGTTATGAGTTGGAGGCAGAGAGGAAAGAGACGCAGGAAAGAATCCAACCCTATTTGGGCAGCTATCTCAACCCTATGAGGGGCACTTGACCATCCTCTGGAGATATTTGGCATTTTCTGGAGACATTCTTGGTTATCGTTTTGGGGAATAAGGAAAGGAAAAATCATTTCTTGGCAACTATAGATAGCAGCCAAACATAGCTGGTGATAATTCTGTGGGACATAAGGCAGCTCACCACATAGAACAGAATTCCCATCTGTCCCAAAATGTAAAGACTATCAATGTCAAAAGTCCCCAGAAGAAAGAAAACAGTGCAGTTGCCTCCATTTCCCATCCTCCAAGGAAAATGATGAGTTTCTGACTTCATCATTCATTTATGTTTTTCAAATCGTATTGAAGGATGGCTATCTTTATGACAACCCATTGTTACAAAAGTGTTTGCAGAAGGTCGATCTTGGGCCAGTCCTCACATCCTCTTCCCCCATCTTTTACTATGACCTCAAGCAGCCAGCTAAGGGTAGTAAAATCTGACAGCCTTTCACTCCAGCTGCAGTGCCTGACTTTCACTTTCTGTCCTGAGGCCTAACTCATATGCACACAGTGGAAAGATTACAAGAACCTTGCCAACACTAACACCTATGCATCCTGGAAGCTCTAAGAAACCATGAATCAACGCTGGGACAATGGAAATTGGAAACCAGTGAGTAATGTATTCACCTTCCTTCTTTCAGAAGACTTTCTAAACTGACTCCTGGAGGACTACTTTGGCTTGTGAGGATAAGCAGTGGAACTTTTGAACCTAGTGGGGACAACAATGTTCCTATTAATTGACTTTCTCCCCATTTTTTGTGTCGTTTCCTTCAGCCCACTCTTAAAATCTGAGATTACTTCCAGAAATAAATTACCCCCACTCAGTCCTTGCCTCTGACCTTAGCTTTTGAGGAATATAAACTAAGACTTTGACCAAAGAATTTCCTCCTCTATGGTAGATATGAATTATTATTATTATTTTTTTTTATTATTATTTTTTTTTGCAGCACTGGGGATTGAACTCACAACCTCGCACCTGTCAGACAGGCGCTTAAGTCACTGAGCCAAACTCCCGGCCCTGGTTTTTTGAGGCAGGGTCGCACTGTGTAGCTCAGGCCAGCCTTGCACTCACCTTGTAGCCCAAGCAGGCCTCGAACTCACAATGCTCCGCCTACCTCAGCCTCCTGAGTGCTGGGATTAAAGGCGTGTGCCACGACACCCTGCTCTAGATATGAATTATTATTGAAATAACTATCACCATACAAACCAAGACTGTTGTCTCATGAAGTCAAAGAATGCAGTGTCAGACAGAAAGGAAGTTAAAGAGAAAATGGTTATTGGAAATTTAAGGGGAAAAAAGACTTCTGATAGCTGGAAGTGGTCCCAGAAGTGGGGTGTCATGTGGCCCCTCAGTGCAGAACTTTTTATGAACAAGCAGAGCATGAGAATTTGCTCAGCTGCTTAGTAGTCACCTATCATAGGTGACTCTGTGGGTTTAAAATCACTAGCTGGAACTCAGGCTCTCTAATCCAGTTACTCACTATGCAAAGTTAAAAATTAACCAATTTGAAAGAACGCCTCTTACTGTGCATTATTTAGTTCCTCAAATTTCAGCCTTGAATGTAGGGAGGTGTATTCCACTTCACCTTAGGAAGTCCTTTCAAATCAAAGTCCCACTTTTACTATTTTTATTTTACTTACTATCAGTGAAGCTGACTGTTCCAATTCCACCTTGGTCTCTCCCTTGCTGGCTGCCTATTCATATGCTAAATAACTGAATTGCCTCTAGCATGATGGGTTTCCCAGAGTCTCTCAGTTCTAGTTGCAAGTAATCACAACTACCAAAATAAATGTGTGAAATATTTATTAGTTATTATTAGATAACTATAAAGGTAGTTATTTATGGTAGTCTTCCTTACAGAAAAGAATGCAGTTTCAGAGGTTGACACTTGCTCTAGTAGAAAATTGAGAACTTGGTTTACCTGAGTCAAATTTCTCACCACGTACAATGGTTGCGAATTCTCCTACAAGCAGTTAAGTGTTTGGTTAAAATGTCTAAGAGAAAAATATTTTATTTGAAAAAAGTAAAGAAAAAAACCTTATTAGATATTCTAACCTACTGAATATAATGCAAATCCTACTGGAAAAAGGTATTTACCAGTATGTTGAATTTCTGTATGTATTTAACTTTCCAATGTGAATCGATAATTTACAACTACTGTAGGGCATCACATATGTCTTACAGCTCTGTGTGTGTGTGTGTGTGTGTGTGTGTGTGTGTGTCTGTGTGTGTGTGTGTGAAAGAGAGAGAGAATTTTGAGCCTCAAACCCTGAAACCAAACTGTAATTAGTTTTTGTAGCTCATTGTTTTATATTTTCAAAACTGTCAAATTTCATTTATGTGAACACTAATGAGTTTCCTCCAGCTGGTGATTCCAAGTCAGCTTCACCATGAGTGATGTTTTATAGAAAGGGATGTGGTTTTGCTTTTATAAAGCAATGAGATGTTCACTGCCCTGATTTTACTTTCTTGCATATTTCAATGACAGTAATTTAATGGTGCTGGGGTATTTTTGTTTCTCTATGTCTTTCATGATTTTGTTTTTCACTTAACCAGTTTAAGGCTGCCATGGCACTAATTTTTGAATCAGAAAAACTCAGCTTAGATTTTTTAAACTGCTTAGTGTAGCTCCAAATAAAAGCAATAGTGGCATTCTTGTAGCAATGCCAGTGGTAATAGCAAATGTTAATTGACTGTATTGTATGACAGTCATTGCACCAAATGTACTTTATGGAATACCTCTCTTAACTTGTCTCTGTCTATGTTCTAAGTGCCACTATTGTTACAGGCAACTGAGTTAGTTAGAAATATTATAGGCAGTCAGACAGGGCTGGGCCCCCAAGGAAACCGGCACAGAGGACCAGATGACTTGTGGTCTTGGAAGAGACAAACACCTCCTGCTGCGGGCCAGATATCAAGATAAAAGGCAGAACAAATGCACCTATATCCTAAGCATTGATATTCTACATAGTTCTATATCACTCTGAAGAAGTCATGAGTCAGCATCCCATCCCCTACAGGAAGTCACTGCTGTTAAGCATCCCCCCTTACTATGTGACTCGCTTCCCCATTTGTCCTTGATTTAATCAATTTTACCTGAGCAGTTAGTCTTATTGGTTAACCATAGTTATGTCCCACCTTATGCCCAACTTGTAGATTCCCATTTTTCCCGCCTTGGACTCATCTAACCTCATGGTTTTACTCTGTAAAAGTCCCTAGAAATGGCAATCTTTGGCAACCCACTCAGGGCCCCTTCTGTCCCTCAGACAGAAGCTTTCTTTCTCTCAGATATATTCTGCTCTTACCTTCTGTTGTGCCTAAAATTCATTCTTCGATTTTAGAGAACACAAACTTGCACCAGACATATAGTAGGTTGGGAGTTTCATTCCCCTATATCATTCAGAGGTCTTCCACAGAGATCATTCTCCTATATCACTATGACCACTTTTTATTAGATGATGTGTTAACTAAGGGTAGAAAAGTTAGCTCATTCAAAGTGACACGGTCACGTGGTACTCAGATATTGTCATGTCTCTTTTATTCTGCAGTCAGAGAAAGCTCTGTGAGCCCGAGCTTCCTTGCTAGAATCAACTGGAAAGCCAGGCGTGATGGCACACACCTTTAATCCCAGCACTCAAGAGGCTGAGGTAGGAGGATCATTATGAGTTCAAGACCAGCCTGGGCTACAAAGTGAGTTCAAGTCCACCCTGAGCTGTATAGTGAGGCCCTGTCTCAAAAATTAGGGCCAGGGATTTAGCTCAGTAGTGTAAGCACCTGTCTGGCAGGTTGTGAGTACAATCCCCAGTACAAAAAATAAATAAATAAAAAACAAAAAATCAGTTGAAAACATTTTCCACATAAGTATCATTGTAGGGCTATTTATTTTATAGAGGGTAAGCAGGGGAGAAGTGGTACTGAACTAGGAAATTAGGGCGTTACAAGCCAACTGAGCAGGTGGGTGTGGCTTGTCATTTCAGAGAGGAAGGAAATGCACAGAAAAACAACTCCCAAAGCCCTGCACTTGGGACCAATCAGATAATGTTATCTTTAGTTCTCAGGAGAAGTCACACAGGTTTTTGGTAGAATGGCCTAGACTTGACATCAGCCTGAGGAACGGGAGATAAAATAGATGGTTGCCATTAAGCTATTGACTGCTGTACTCTCCCTTAGGGGTCCTTTCTCACCCTGTAGAATATGCTTCTTTCTCAACTTTTAATTGATCTGCAGAGAATGTTTATTTTCTTACCTTTAATGAAAGTAAAATCTCACTACCTTTTTTACATGTCTCACCCAATTCTTTGTTCAGGACAGAAAAAATGCAGAAAACACCACTAGGAGACCTGAGAACCCTAGCACCTGGAAACATATTTTTGTAAACGTAGCCAGGAGAAGGTAAGTCCCTTTAGGCATGGTCTCTCTCTCTCTCTCTTTCTCTCTCTCTCTCTCTCTCTCTCTCTCTCTCTCTCTCTCTCTCTCCCTCTCTCCCTCTCTCTCTCTCTCTCTCCTTCCCTGTCTCACTATCTTTTGCACTGGTATTGATCAATTCTTTGTTCAGCATAGAAGACCCCTTGACCCCAGAACCCCTGGTAACAGTATTGTCAGCACACAGGGTCTGAGGAGATTCCCCAAGCTAAAATAGGAAACCTAACCTACTCTACCCATAGAAGAGGTTTGCTGACTCCCATTGCAGACAAAGAGTTTTCAGAATTTGTCAGTAAGGGGCAAAGGAAGTGTTTATTGGGCAGAAATTTAAGAAGTATGCAAGCAAAGAAACAGAGAATGACCTTTCAAGAGAGAAAAGCACCCTACAGTTTGAAGCTGGGAATATTTATGTGTTTTTGGAAGTGGAAATCTGCAAAATTCTTCAGTCTATAGTCTTCCTCTTCATTTGAGGTATGGGGAAGGATGGCCCACCAACAGAAAGATAATGGTCCGTTCAAAAGGGAAAGCCTATTTTACAGGTGAAAATGTAGTCTATTCATAAGTGAAAGAGGATAATTTGTAAGTCAAAAGGGAATAGCTGGTGAAACTGAATTGACCAGGTTTATTGTATTGCTGGAGAAGACAAGAAAGAAAGAAAGAAAGAAAGAAAGAAAGAAAGAAAGAAAGAAAAGAAAAGAAAGAGGGGGAGGGAGAGGGAAAGGGAGAGAGAGAGAGAGAGAGAGAGAGAGAGAGAGAGAGAATTAACTGGGCTTGAATCATGAAGCAGCAACTTTCCTTTTAAAAATTATGATTTTCTTCATGCTATTTCTACATATTTTTATTTTTGCTACCCTATTTTGGTTCCAGGTCCTTGTTTCAACACTGCCCCTAGGAATCTACAAGCCAGACTGGCATCTCAGAATGTCATTTTTCAACAAATAAAAATGTCACCCTAAGACACTTATGAAGCATAGCATGTTTTAAGCTCATATTAATAACCTTCTATTACTCAGGAAAATTAACACCTTGAGATGAACTACAAGTCCTGCATGCGCTGGGTTCTGCTTATCTCTCAACTTCATTTCCTACCACACTCCTCCTTCTTTACTCCATCCATTTGTCTTTAGCTCTGCCCTTCAGGGAAATGTGCCTCCATTCACAGTTGTAAGGTATTCTCATCTTCTGCCTCAGCCCCCTCAAGAATCAAGCTCTTTCTGACTGCCTATAAATATTTCTAACTAACTTAGTTATCTACCATTCTTTTATGTGTCCCTGAAGCACTCTGCAGAACCTGCTCCCTTACTTTAGTAATAGCAAAACATTGCTACTGTTTGTGTTTGTCTTGACCAGGTCTTTGCTCAGGACTAAAAACCATCTCTAGAATCAGGTTCCAGCACCCCAAAACCTGACAATAGGATGGACCCAAGGATGAGAAGTATAATAGATGTCCCATGACTTGAAACAAAATGCCTATTTCCTACTACTTAGAGAAGAAATCTAATCTGACTCTCAGTTTCTAGAGAATCACTTCTAGTAAACAGAAGTGTATTAGTCAGTTTTCCCATGGCTGGAACAAAACATCACCTACCACTTAGAGGAGAAGTTTAATTTGACTCACAGTTTCAGGGGAATCAGTCTATGGTTGGCTGGCTCCAAGGCAGAAACAGCATGGTAGAAGGGCATCAGCATGGAAAGTTGCTTAACTCAGTAGAAAGCAGAGAGAGAACAGAGGTACTGGAGACAAAAATGTGTATTTCCATGACTTGCTTCCTCCAACCAGCCACCACCCCTGAACATGAGGCTTTTCAGGGACATTTTAGATGTAAACCATAAAAGGAAGTGAAGGAGGTCAGGCCTATAGATGATGTTGGTTCTTCTCATGTCGCTAAGGAATCCAAAGATTCTAAATGCAAAGTAGGACTTCCAGGTTGGTACAAAGGGTTTGTAAAAGCAGGAGGATAGGAAACATTGACCAATAGTTCTGAACTCATTTTGTAACCATTAAATATTTAGATAGGCAGTGCCAGGACCACCATTGGTAATACTTTCTTGGAACCTGGAAATGTTAACAGGAGGTCTGGTCTTGCTTGCTTACTGTTAATCCTATTTCTTAATCTTCAAACCCAAGCTTCATTTTTATTTTTCAGGTGACCACATATCTTCTTAGAAAGGCTTTCTCTAACCATTTTGTTCTCAGTAGTTTTTCCAGTGCAAGCCAGATGCTCTCTATTTATTTTCTGCATTTTATCCAGAGAATTATATAATTTGTTTTTTTTTCTATTTACTACATCTTCATGCCAGAATCTATGCTCTTTAAAAACAAAGATTTTTATTCCCTTCTTAAAGTTTTACTCAAGTACCTAAACTATAAAATAAGTTTTCCAATAAGTACTAGTTTAATGAAAGGATAAAGGAATATTGAATAAATTGATGCATAAATAAATACATTTATTTTACATATTTGCCTCTTAATAACAGTTAAAAGTCGTATTCTGTATGATTATGCTATAATGTCAGTGAACAATCCTTTCATATTCCTTTTGGACCTAGAGTAGACAGCTAATTATATAGCTGCACAACTCCACAATCATTGGGAGAATGGAACAGGACAAAAAAAAAAAAACTAGGTACAAGATTCATGCATTACATAATGTTAAACAAAATGATAATCCCATTATTTTCCCATCTTCATGTTAACTCTTTCTGAAACTGTGGCACATAAGTCAATTATGTTTTATGCTTTGTTTTATAAGAACATGGCTTGTTGTTACATGTGTTACAAATTTTGCATATGTGTCCATTTTTCTTCTAAGACTACTGAAAATACCAGGAGTGTATATTTCATTAAAGGTACAGGCAAGCTACAGGACTTCTTATTAATAATTTGAAGCTCATTTTCTAAGACTAGATGTATGTTTAATATTTGGAAGTTTTTTATATATTTGAGCACTCTATAACTAATGAAATATTATGAATGTTTTGTGGTGCTAGGACTTGAATACAGAATTTCATGCATGCTACACATGTACTCTACTAGTGAGCTTCATCCCCAGCCTTTGAATTATTTAAATACCAATATTTATATATTTGTGATATTTAATATTAATACTCCTACTAATTTTATTTAAGTAAAGAAGTATTTGGAAGGAAAGGAATTCAATGTGACTGGATACTTAATCTATTTTCTTTGGTAATCCTAGAATTGCAGAAAAATTAAACAAATAGAAATAAAGTAAAAGCTGTATCTCCATTCTCTATAAAAGAGAGCTCTGAATATATGCTCCTTTTCTTCTTGTAGAAAATGAGAGTGAGATACAGGGAAGACCACTTCAACTTCAACAGGTTACCTTGGTCCTTTTAAATAGACCAGGTTATGCATACTCCCACCTTCCCTCCTACCCATTCCTCTCCCCTTCTTTCTCCTTTTGAACTGGTGAACCAAGTTGGTGGCCAAACATAATAATACAGCGTTTGATCCCCCTGGAAACCCATAAAATTACAAACTAGCAACCACCAGGGTGTTGGCAGAATTTCCATGGACAGCAACCAGCATGGTGATTTTTTTCTTTTTCATTTTTCTTTTTCTGTTTTTTCTTTTTTCTTTTTTTTTTTTTTTGAATGAAGTACAACATTGAAATTGTTACTAGGTTAGTAGGGAAACTAATACCTTCTCCCATACTCCACTCCCTATTTTTCTAACTACTTGTGGTGGGAGAAAAATATTCATGTATTTAAATATTAATGACTTCCCTTTTAATTTTTACTGTTTATAGCTGCCTCCTTATATTCATTTTAAAATTCAATCTACCAATTGTTGTTAAACACTAATGGAACTTTTAAAGTACTCTGCTAAGTACACAATAGGATAAGTGTAACAGTTTTTGTTTTTGCTTTTTTTTTTTTTTTTTTTTTTTTTTTTTTTTTTTTTTTTTTTTTTTTTTTTTTTTTTTTTTTTTTTTTTTGGTACTGGGACTAGAACTCAGGTCCTTCCACTTGCCATGCAGGCACAGTGTCAAAGAACCATACACCTGGCCCAGCATAGGATAAATATACATGGGAAATTTAGTTCTAGTAATCAGGCATAGGGTCACACACCTTAATCCAAGAAATCTGGGAGGTTGAGGCAAAAGGATGGCAAGTTAGAGACCAGCTGGAGTGACTTAGTGTGACACGTCACAGATGTTAAAAATTTTAAAAGGCCAGGCAATCTAGCTCAGTGCAGAGGCCCCGAGTCCAATCCCCAGCACTGCAAAAAACAAACAAACAAAAACAAATAAATCAAGTTCTACCGGTCTTCAAAAATGAAACCTAATAAAATCTAAAATATAATGTAAACTTTAAATGGGGAACAGGGACTATTTTCTCAGTATACTAGTGATATAGGAAAAATGATCCCAGACTTCCAAATGATATGGGGGAATGAAACTCCCAACCTACTATACGTCTGACATGAGTTCATGTTCTTTAAAATCAAAGAATGAATTTTAGGAACAACAGAGGGTAAGAGCAGAATATATTTATTGAGAGAAAGAAAGCTTCTGTCTGAGGGACAGAAGGGAGCCCGAGCGGGTTGCCAAGGACTCTGTCATTTTTAGGGACTTTTATAGAGTAAAACCATGAGGTTAGATGGGTCCAAGGCGAGGAAAATGGGAACCTGCAAGGTGGGCATAAGGTGGGACATAACTACAGTGAACCAATAAGATTAATTGCTCAGGTAAAATTTATTAAATCAAGGACAAATGAGGAAAGGAGTCACGTAGTAAGTGGGGGATGCTTAACAGCAGTGACTCTTCCTTTAGTGGGTTGGGATGCTGACTCAAGACTTCCTCAGGGTGACAGAGAACTATTTGCACTGTTGACCCTTAGGATGCAGTTGTATTTGTTCTGCTTTTTGTCTTGAAATCTGGCCCACAGCAGGAGGTGCCTGTCTCCTCAGAGGTTACAAGGTATCTGGACTTCTACACTGGTTCCTTTGAGGGCCTAGCCCTATCTGACTGCCTATAATATTTCGTCAAACTCAGTTTTCCTGTAATACTAGGAATATTGAATTAATCATATAGCTGAGCCCAAATAAATAAGAGGAAATTCCCAGGTTCCAGAAGTAAAGAGGCAGCACAAGCCAGAGAAACAGGCTTATAAATGGAAGCTCCAAGAACCCCAGAAAATGAGATCCCAGCTAGATCATAGAGACTAGGGCCTGATGTATTTTCATTCATCTACATGACAGGAAACATTACATGGAGCTGGCCATTTTCTGAAAATTAGAAGTGAAAATTTGATATCAGGATGAGATTAGTCTAGCACTGAGCCCCTCGAAAAGGTGTATTAGACAAATCCCAATTGAACAGTCTGTAAATGCATCCTTGAGAATAAATATCTCTACCTGAGCTCCTCTTAACAGGAGACGATAAAACCTCCTTTCATAAATGAAACCTCTCAGGCCAGCACCTCATACTGGTATGTAACAAGGTACATGTTATCCCCCTGGTACTTGTATCTCCAACAGGAGAAACTGTCATCAAAATAGGTCACCACAAACCTCTGAAAGTCTGGAAGTAAGCTACACAGCAACTTCAAAGTACAGTTACACTGAGGAAAACAACCATTGCTGAAGATACCCTAAAAATCAAAAATGGTGAATGTGCAAAGAAGTAGCTTGTGGGGTTGTGGGGATAAACAGGAGGATTTTTATGCATGATTTAAAATAATGATGTGATCATTAATCTCAGAGTCATGAGTGTGCATGGGCAGGCCATTTGACCAGGGCCTTGGGAACATTATATGGTCCCTGGCCCTTTCTATCTAGTTTCCGTTCCACCTGCTTTCTGCTTCCAGGATGCCAGGAGTTGACCAATTTTCACCATGATGCTTCTGTTTCTTGCCAGCTGATCTTAACATTTGAAACTGGACTTAAACATTTGAAACCAGGGCCAAGGTATAGTGCCTACCTGGCAAGCATGAGGTCATAAGTTAGATTGTCAGTACAGAGAGAGAGAGAGAGAGAGAGAGAGAGAGAGAGAGAGAGAGAGAGAGAGAGAATACTATTCCAATGCTAAAAAGCAGGAATATCTGTCACTTATAACAGCACAGATACCAACATCTGAAACCATGAACAAAGAGAAATCGTTTCTCCTCATTGAAGCTGTTAATGTCAGATATTTCATCCCAGCAAAGGACAGTCATGTAAAGACTATAACACAGATATACATCTGATAATTAAGGATCTAAAATAAAGAATTAAAGTATGAGGGGAAAGTTACATTTGGGAAAAGAGGACAAATCCCAGAATTAAAATATGTAATTAAAGAAAAGAAAAAGAACATTGGAGAAAATAAACTTCTACTGATATGAGAATTAGTATTCTGGAAAATGCATCTTAAGAAGACTAAATAACAAGATCAACTAAAACACAAGGTAAGTAGAAGGTGCTAATTAATAAATGTAAGGGTAGAAATCAATAAAATAGGGGGAAATATCAGATGATTGACAAAGACAAAAGTTAGGTCTTTGAAAAATGCAGTACAACTAATTAACTTTTGGCTACCTATGTAGCTACTAAAAAATTGAGTTTCTCATTAAAAACATAGCCATACAGGAATCCTGAAATAACTTACCCCACCACGACCATCATATTACTGAGTATTAAATCTAAGGTCTTTACACTGAGCTAAGTTGCCAGTCCTTTGTAAAAGCAGAAACAAAAACAAAGAGAAGGAAAAGAAGACAAGAAAAGAAAAGAAAAGTATATTTTTTCTTTGAGACAGGATCTTGCTACATTGTTAAGTTGCCCAGGCTGGGCTTGAACTTGAGTTTCCCTGCCTGAGTCTCCTTACTTACTAATTCTGAATAGAAACTTACTCCATGTTCACATTTCAGAAAATTCAACATCACAATGTAAATTTTGCACCTAATTTAATCACAGATTTCAATGAAGCTGCAATATAAATCACAGTAGAGTCTCCTAAGAAATTAAAACAATGGTTCTAAAATTTATATGGACATTAGAAGAATTTATGGTAGCCAGGAAAAAGCCTGAAAATAAAACAAAACAAGCAAACAAAAAAATACCAACTTAATAAAGAAGTTCTAAGATTTAAATTGCAAGATTTCTCTTATTGAAAAGCAATGGTAATTCTGATAGTACAATGTTTGGGTAAGGACAGAAAAATAGATCAACAAACCACAACAGGGTCCAAAAAATAGTTGTACATACATAATTTGGTTTTCTACAAAGGAACAAATTGGAGGCAAAGACTGAAGATGATCTTTCCTACAAACTACACTATAACAACTTGCTCTCCGTAAAAATACAATAAATCTCAAGTCTTACATTATCTTACACAAAAATAACTCAAAATGGATGATGGAATTAAATATTAAGAAATCAGACTGTAAAACTTCTAGAATAACTGCTAAATCTTAGTGTCAAGTATAGAGGTGTGTGATACAATTTGTTTTACCTTTCTGAATATTAAATTGTTGAATTACATAATTCAGCTTCAAAAAAATTATTTTCTTCCTTAACTTCTGAACTAATTTTTGATGTGACTTGTTGACTTCTCTCTTAAATAATGTATTCTTCAGGCTTCAACTTCTGTCTTGTTTTAAAGTGTATTTTCCTGAAGGATCACAGTCCTCCTCCTTCTCCTTCTCTCTCTCTCTCTCTCTCTCTCTCTCTCTCTCTCTCTCTCTCTCTTCACCCCTCTCCACTTCATGACAACTTCTCTGTATAACTCAGGAATTATCAGCCCTAATCTCCTGGTTCATTTTGTCAACTGCCAATCAAATATCTCCCTCTGATGCCACAGAACAAATAATATTCTTCATACACCAGTTAATCTAAAATCTATGCTCTTTTATATCTGCTTAATTTCTCTTTTGTTTAATGATATTACAAGCCTTTTAGCTAGTCTGAACCTAAGAGATTTCCAGACTTACTTTTTCCCTTTTCACAACATTCAAAGAATCAAATTACGTTGATTTCAAACTAAAGGGTTTATTGAATCTTACCTCCATTGTCTCTGCTGAAATAAGAATTTTTTTAATTGTAACTTGAAAATACATTCTACAGGTTCTGTTGGAACCATATTACCTACACAGATGACCTGGTAATATGTCTCTTACACTACTATGAAGAGCTATTATTTATCACAATTAGACAACAACCTAATATTCAGTCCTTTCTCGGCATACTTTTCATCTCGGTCTAACATTAGTTTTTGCAAAACAACAGCATTAGCCAATAAATAAATATACATTTCCTACCCAAATGTGCTGCTCCCTCTTCTTAAAAAAATACTACCAAGGAAAATTCATCTTTTAAGTTTTCTGCTGAGATTTTCCTTGTTTCTTTGGGCAGAGTCACTTCCTTTTCTAATCCTATAGTATTTCGAGTTGTGGTGGATTGACAACCAGTGGTCAACTTGTAACACCCAGCTGAACTGAATCAGTGTGGTGCTGAGTGTGTAGCTTCCACCTGAGGATTGTGGCCAACAGCATAAGAAGAGAACTGGAGGGGAAAAGGGTGCTGCTGTTGAATCTCCTGGAGAAGTTGGTCATACTGGCTCTCCTGATATGGACTCAGCTGTTATCATCAGAGGAGCTGGGTCCTTACTGTTGCTGAGGATGGCTGTGATTCTCTTCAGAAGAGCTCTGGCCCTTGCTCAGCTGATTTCTTTAGGTCTCTAGCATGTGGACAGATTTCTCGGACTCTTTTGCATTTGACTGTTTGGGTGTGTTGTGGGAAATTTCCCAAGCCAAGCCAAACCAAACCAAACCAAAAGGAAGACTCTTTGCACTGAGGAGATAAGAAGGCGGCATTTAATCTTTACACCAGCAAACTGTTAGATTTTCATGCCAGTGGACTGTTGCAGAGATAATTCCTCCCAAGCAACTGCCCTGAATCAGGAAGGAGTTTAGTCTATATAGATTTAGAAGTGGGAGGTACAAAGCAAGTGACCAAACATTACATGATTGGTTATATACACTGAATCATATATTGACAGACAGGCTAGTCTTGAAACAACAGAAACACTTCAAGAACCAGGGAGGGGGCTTTTACAGAATGAGCACTGTTAAAGGCATTACCATAATACAGAAACGTTCTGGAGAGAGGGCCTTTACTGAATGAGCATGAATTAGCCAGGGGTGCCTTAAGGTATAGACAATTACTCTGACTTAATGCTCATCTACAACTGGGCTGTGGACCCTGTTAGGGTCAAATGAATTTAGCAGAAACAGCAGAACAGCAACTTGGTCAGAGGCCTCTAATTGATCGTAAAATATCTATAAGTTTACCATTTCACGAATGTGTTTCTACATTATAACTATGCCCCAATAGATGAGTATTATAAAATAACCCTATAAATTATATGTCTTGTATTAAATCCTTTCCATTGTAAACCCTAACACAAGTGAATATTTTCAATGTTAGCACTATTCACACTGTATCTTAATTACTGCTTCTCGTCTTTCTTTTCTGATGGAATTTGAGTTTATCACAGACAAAACCTACCTTCCCTTAAAATAACAACATGTCCACAGTGTCTGGGGCATAATCAATGCTCAAAATATGTTTGAAACATTTATTTAAAATAATGAACTAAAAAACAGAATTCCTTTTATTATTCTTCTAGAGGTGTCTCTATTTCAGAGTTTAAAATCTTTCTTCATCACTAGCACTGAAAAATCAATCTCATGGAGACAGTTTCATGAGTAGAAGTCTTTAGAAATTTAGCAGAGAAAAGAGAAAGACATTAAAATTTATTTTACCTTTTGTAGGCAACCATTATGCCAGATGACTTACATGCAAAAACTTACTTAATTCTCACAGTAGCTTTTAAAATAGCACTAGTTTCAGAGTCATTAACTGAATTAATTAGTTTGGGTTTGGTCATGAGTAATAGAAAGTAGATCACTGGTTCAGCAGTCATTACAGACTCAAGGTACTTCAATGTTGCTACTTGGTCATTCTGTGCACCTCAGTGCAATCTGATCCCTGTATCTCCCTAAGAAAGGAGAAAAAGGAAGAAGAACTTATCCCCTCCTTCCAGGAAGAAACATCACATGTTCACTTAAATACCACTGGTTAGAACATTGGTACTGGCACACTAACTTCAAGACTATCTTGAAAAGGAAGTCTTTATACCACATCTTTACGAGCCTAACTTAAATTTGAGCTATATATTGCATATATTTGTCATACTCAGAACAAATACCTCAACCTTGTATTCTCTGGTGGTCCTGACCAGTCTTGTCTATTGGTAGTTATTCTGCTCTGCTAAGCCCTCTTCTCTTCTGCTGAAAAGTGAGTATTTATTTTAAGCTATATATTTCAGATCCATGTATAGTTAGCACATGAAAATAGGGGGTCAGAGTTGAGAAAAATCTAAATTGATGTCTAACTGGTGGGTTCTGCCCCTGTGAAGCAATCCAGGCTCAGAGTGGCACCTACCCAACCTAGTGCTGGACAGCACCTCCCTTCAACACTGACTTCCTCTTTCTTCTTCCAAACCCAAGAATTGAATTCTCAGCATTTTGTGCACCAACATTCCCCCAGTCAGCTGCCAACACATCAGTTCTGCCTGCCCCTTCAAACTCCACCCCCTGTCAAACCAAATAAAAGCTCACGGTTTCTTTGTCTGCCCTGAGGGGATCTTGCGCTCTACTGCAGCATTCTTGTGTCAGCAATAAAGGCCTTTGTTTTCCCTCTTCTTTTTTTCTCTCCTTGCTTCTTCTCTGCCATGCCAAGGAAAAATTTGTCAGTTACAAAATTAGAAGAATACAAAATAATTTTAAAGTGTACACATGGCCTCCCTTAGGATTAGAAGAACTAATGAATGGTTATGAAATTCACAATAAACTAAATTCAGATTTTGCTAAGAAGTGTCCCTCTTTGTTGAATTTCTATAACAACGTAAAAGAGTAAGACATTCAGGGTTCTTATTTGTGTTGTCACAAATCAGTTTCAGAAAGAATAAAGATCAAAAAGCTAAATGTTAAAAATTTCCCCAAACTAGGGAATTGCACTTAGGGTATCATAAATAACTGGAAAACTGTATTTTACCTCCACCTGAAGCTCTTTGAAATTCTTGAGGAAAGATGTTAAAACAACTGATTTATCAGTGACAATGCAAAGAAATGTGAATTTAGTCCCAGATATCAATGGATCCCTTGACATGGCTTTGAATGAGGACAAGATGAAGCTGGAGACCAATGGTTTTGTTTTGGAAGTGAGTGATCTAGGATGCGCTGCCTGGAAATAACCAAAAAACAGGTTAGTAATGTTAAACTCTTTTTATCGCTACATTAACCTGTTTGCTTTGAAAGGTGACATACATAGAAAGTGTCTGCAAGCCGGGCGTGGTGGCGCACGCCTTTAACCCCAGCACTCGGGAGGCTGAGGTAGGCGGAGAGTTGTGGGTTCGAGGCCGGCTTGGGCTACAACGCGAGTGCAAGACCGGCCTGAGCTACATAGTGCGACCCTGCCTCAAAAAACCAGGGCCGGGAGTTTGGCTCAGTGCCTTAAGCGCCTGCCCTGGCAGGCATGAGGTTGTGAGTTCAATCCCCAGTGCCACAAAAAAAAAAAAAAAAAAAGTGTCTGCACAATATATGGGAGATAGTGCTAAGTAAAACAGAAAATCTTAGTGAAGATTGTTATGGCTTGTGTCTAGATGCCCGCCCCCGAGCCTCATACATCATGGGGGTGGGTTTCTAAAGTTTGTGATTGATTCATAGTTCAATGCTGGGCTTATGGGGTGAGTGCTACACCCACCCTGAGGCAAAGAGCCTGCATGCAATCAATATAAGCGAGAGAAAGAGGTTTGCTGTCTCACTCCTTCCCTTTTGTTGTTGTTTCTTTTGCTGTCTTCTGACTACTGTGAACTGTTGCCCTCTGCCATGTGGCACTCTGCCTTGGAGCTGAGTATGACCTGAAACCTCCACAAACTGTGAGAGAAATAAACCTTTCCTTTAACTTTGGGGGTTGGGTATTTCACCTCAGCAATGAGAGAAAAGTAACTACGACAAAGCTAGTCAACAATTAACACATTATTTTGAACTTTGCCTCTGATTAGGGTTAAAATTTTGAAAAATTATATGAGATATAACAGATAATGAGGGGTTCTTTTTGTTTTGTTTTGGTTGGTTTGGGT
>RJWM01003662.1:41243-91838 GCA_004363535.1 Dasyprocta punctata | reverse complement strand
ATATCACAGTGCTTGACTGACCCTTTCTGCTATTGCACATAAAAGTGAGTGTGGGTTAAGTAATGCACAGAACCTCTATAAAAGTGCAAGAAAAAGGGTTATTTCCTAAAACCTCCAAAAATGCATACCTCTGCTAAATTTTGATTTTTGTTCAATAGTGCAATGGCAAGCAGAAACACCAAAATGGCACCCAGGATTTGGAGGCAGATTTATTTAGTGTTGGTTGGATGGGCACTAACAGGAATTAATTGTTCCTCAAAATGTCAGGCCCCAATCTCTGGTGGTCTAGGGCTTTTATGGAACAAACATGCAGGAAATACAGAGGAAGAATGACTTATGAAATGGGGCTTGGTTCTTAAAATATACTTCATTAGTGACCAACTATGCATCATAGTGACCAACTAGTTCTGAGAAACAAAAGTAATAGGAGCTATAACCAGAACTATTACCTGGTCTGTTAACAAACTGAAATATACTGGCTGGGTGGGGGAGGAAGGAGTGGGAATCTGCTACAATACAACCCAGTTTACATTCTAAACTCCAGAAATGAAAGTTTGTAAATTTTTGATGTTTTAAGCTACTTAATCTGTGATAATTTTCTATAGTAACTATAGAAAATTATGATACTTCCTTAGTGTTTTTATGAATTCCTAGATATACTTTTATCTTCAACAGAAAGAGCACATTGTGTTACTGAAAACCTTTTGCAAAGTTCTAGAGTGGTGTCAACCCCAGTATGTGCAGAATGGTTGTATAATTAACTTATCTGTTATAAATATTCTTACCTAGTGTCCTAGAATCTGGCAAGTATCACTGCTCATTTCTGTGTGTTACTTTTAAATGAAAAAAAATTACTGTTTGTTACCTTATTTTTTTTAACTGAATGAAAAACATCAATTAGTTACCTGAATTTCAATTTGCAGAGTATGCAGTATCTTCAGAGTTATGAATTAGAGTAACAACGCTGAAAATGACTGAGGCCATCAGGTCAACACAGGTTTTTTTTTGTTTTTTTTTTTTCCTTTCTTTCTTAACCTTGCCTTTTTAGGTTTTTATAACTATCTTTACTAATTGAAATTTATTCTAATTTACAGGCTTCATTGATAAATACATAAATAAGTCTAAGGCAAAGAGACTACTGACTACTACAAATATCAATGAAAGACTGTTGGGTATAGTTTGAATTCTGTACATTTATGCTAAAAGCTTTTATTCATTTAGGCTGATGAGCTTTATACATTAAGCCTGGAAGAGTACTAGGAACATGGTAGACATTGAATAACTATTTTTTGCATGTGTGAGTGATCTACGGATTTTTTTTTTTCAGTACCAGGGATCAAACTCACAACCTCACACCTGCCAGGGCAGGTGCTTAAGCTACTGAGCTGAACTCCCGGCTGTTGTGTGAGTGATATAACCCTTCTCTGTTGAGACTTGGTGATGGATTGATGATCAATCAGTTGAAGAGGTAGAACAGTTGAAGGTACTGAAGGCACGTGCAGCAAAAAGTAGGTAAGAATCAGGGACCAGTGCAAGTACACAGAGAAATCTCCCCAGTAAGGAAACACATCCTAGACTAATACACTTAAGAAGTAAGCCTAGTGTTGCTTTGCTCTTTCTGCTGTCAGCCTATCTTTAGGATTATAGAAACATTTACACTCCTTAGTTTGTAGCTATTTTACTGAATTTCAGTTGTAATTTTAAAAAGAAATATTGTGCAGAGGGTAGTGTTTATATATGTATATATATATTTGTGTGTGTGCATGTGTATAAACTTAGTTTTTTATTTTTATTTTTTAATTTTTTAATTTATTTTTGGGAAGGGTAAGCGGGATCAAACTGATGACCTCTTGCTTGCCAGGCAGGTGCTGTGCCACTGCACTGTATCATTGGCCAAACAGATAGATAGATAGATAGATAGATAGATAGATAATTTTAATATTTACAAACAGTAAAATTCACTCTTTGTGGTGTAAAATTCTATGGGATTCTATGGGGGAGCACAGTCCCAGAGCTCCCCCAATTTTTTACATTGCCCCTTGGTAGTTAACTCCTCCCCTACTTGAAAACTATATCAACCATTGATCTCTGTCCTTGTAATTTTGCCTCTGGACAGAATGCCATACAAAGTGACGGGCTATGAATGTAGCCTTTGGGGTCTGGCTTCTTTCACTTACCAAAATGCATTTGGGATTCATCCCTGTTATTTAGTAAACCAATTCAATTGCATGGATATACGAAGATTTGTTTATCCATTTGACAATCGAAAGGCATCTGGGTCACTTCCAAGTTTGGGCAAGTTACATAAGGTTATTATGACCATTTGTGTATGCATTTTTATGTGGCTTTAAATTTTCTATTTTTTGTGAGACAATGCCAAGTAGTGAAACTGTTGAGTCCTGTGGTGAGTGTATGTTTGACTCTATTAAGAAAACCCTAACCAATTTTGCAAGCGATCACCATTCAGTCTTGCTATGGGAACTATTTGGCAATTGCTATTGCTTTACATCATCACTGAACATCCGTGTCATCACTGTTGGTCATAACCATTCCAATAGATAGATGATGCTTAGAATACTTCTTTAAAATACACCAAAGGAAAAAACATTTAGCTGGTTTCAGATGCCTTGCTAGATACCTCAGACTTGATGAACAAGATAAAGCATGTCTCAAGGTATGCCTCAAGTGACTAATGATTCCTCCATAACTTTATTCTAAACTATGGTAGTAACTTTATTCTAAACTATGTTCCAGGAGAGAGGCCTTTATGAAAGCTTCTTTATTCAAATGATAAACTCATCTAGCCAATGACCAAAGACAAGGATTTCATTCGTTTGTGGTCAAGTACTATTTCTTTACATTTTGACATACTTTGAATTAAGTCCACTATTGCAAATGTATTCCTTTTTGGTATCAGGGACCATTGTCTGTCAGTCATTTATGAGAAAATCTGCCTGATACCTGGAAAAATAAATCAAAAGTTATGTTTCTATTCATAGTGACATCTTCTTAATATGTGAAGAAATGAAACATACAAACGGAGAATGTTAAAGACTTTGAAAATGGAACACTTTTAAGTGCCAAATATGATCACGGAGCATTTAAATTTCCATTCAACACAATTCACTTAATACTACCCGGTGAATGCCACATGAATTACCCTTTGGTTTTTTTTTTTCCTATAAGGCTTATCTCAATCAAGTCATTTTCTCCTAGCTTTGAACTTTTAAGGCCAAAGAGAAAGATAAAATCTGTGGGTTACTCTTGTAATAAGTTATGTTCTTTCTCAATGAATTTTCCATGACATCTGTTTAGGAAAATCTCAGAATATACCAAAATGAGATAATGATGGGGTTTTATATTCATGAAAGGCTCTCTTACCCCCATGCACAAATAAGCTAAGTCCCCATTGCATGGAAGGACACTTTTGTATGCCCAGAGGCCCAGTCAGTAAAAAGAAACTACTTCTAAAGAAAAAAGCATCCTTGACTCCTCACCATAAGTTGGAGTAATCTAAATTTCTGTTATTCCATCAGTCTTCATATTTTCTTGCCTGGCTCCTTTTGCTTCTTGATGTATTTAAAACCTCATTCTATGAAATTTTTTTTAGGAGAAAGGTATTTCCAGAGGAGAGCTCTTGCGATTTCAAAGGTCAGACTTTATTTTGAATGCTTCATTGTTGGTCTCAAGTAGTACCCGATGTGGCAGTGCTGCTCACTGCCAGTCAGAATGTGAAAAGAACTTGTAAGCCATGGGCACTGTGTTGGACAGTGAAAGTCAAATAATTTTGATCAGACAGGTTGTTTGCTTTCCAGTAGTTTACAAATGCCACTTTATTTACTATTTTATAGAAACTCAACAGATTTACAGATCTGCTATCCAAAGACTGATTATTAAGAGATATGATACTCTGGTTTCTCTTCAAATCACTTAAATCTTTCGCCTATTAAGAGATATGAACCTCATTTCCATGCTCATGTCCACTATAACATGAAACAGGTTGATTTTAACTTTAAGTTCACTGGAAATGCAAGTAGTACTGGCCATTATATTTGAAACATTGTCTCTGTATGTAATCTCCCTTACTGCAGTTTCACTTTCTGTGATTTCATTTACCCATTGTCAATATCGTTTAAGGCACTACATGAACTGTGCTAGAAATATATGATTCATAAATTTTATATTACGGGCCATTCTAAGTGCTGTGATAAAACCTTGTGTCATCTTGCTGTTTGTTCAGTGTATCCACACTGTACGTACTACCCACCTATGAGTTACTTGCTGGTTGTCTTGGTTATCAGATTGACTGTCATGGTATCAGAGTGCTAATCTTTAAGTATTGTAGTTAATGATGGCCCTATGGCAGAAAAGTAGTGATGCTGGCAATTCAGATATTGTCATAGAGAAGTCATACAATATTTCCTTTAAGTAAACAAATGAAAATTCTTGATTTAATAAAGAAAGGGAGAAATAGCATGTTAATTTTGCTAAATCTTGGTAAAATTAAATTTGTGAAATTGTGAAGAAAAGAAATGCATGGTAGTTTTAGTGCCACTCTTTAAACTATGTAAGTCAACGTCAAAGTGTGTGATAAGTATTTACCTGACATAGAAAAGACATTGAATTTGTGTATCATAGAAAAACTATTGTTGTACTTTGTAGATGTCTCCCCAAAGACTCACACAATTATAGGGATTGGGCTTCTCAGAGGGACTGAAGCCAGGTTGTGAGATGATGGGAATAAGGGTGCATGATTAGTGAATTGCTCCACTGATTGGTTTGACACAATTCTTGCTAGGATTAAGGGTGTGAGTGCTACACATGCCCAAGGGTGAGTAGGCTGCATAAAATGTAAGGGACAGAAAGAGCCCCCCACCTCCAGTTACTTTTGCCACCTTGTAGTCACCATGAGCGGTTCTCTGCAATGCCCTTCTGCCAAGCAAGCCTAATTTGGAGTCTGCCAATTATAGACTGAAACCTTTATGAACTGTGAGCAAATAAACCTTTCCTCCTTTAACTTTCAGTGTTGGGTATTTTGCCATAGCAATAAGAAAAGTTTCTGCAGATTCAGGATCCATAGGAGGTCTTGGAACATAGCTCCCATGGACAAGGGAGCTGCTTACACTACTCTCTAAAAGTTACACTCAGGAAATACTGATATAGGGGAAAGAAACTTTTAACCTACTATATGTCCGGCATGAGTTTGTGTTCTCTAAAATCGAAGAACGAATTTTAGAAACAACGGAGATTAAGAGCAGAATATTTATTGAGAGAAAGAAAGCTTCTGTCTGAGGGGCAGGAGGGGTCCCTAGTGAGTTGCCAAAGACTGTCATTTTTAGGGACTTTATTTATAGAGTAAAACCATGAAGTTAGACAGGTCCAAGGTGGGGAAAAATGGGAACTTGCAAGTCTGGCATAAGGGGGGACATAACTATGGTTAACCAATAAGATTAATTGGTCAGGTAAAATTGATTAAATCAAGGATAAATGGGGAAGCAAGTCATATAGTAAGGGGGGATGCTTAACAGCAGTGACTTTTCCTGTAGGGAGTTAGGATGCTGACTCCTGATTTTCTCAGGGTAATAGAGGACTATTTGAACTCTCAATCCTTAGGATGAAGCTGTATTTGCCCTGCCCTTTGTCTTGAGATCTGGCCCACAGCAGGAGGTGCTTATCTCCTGGAGGTCACAAGGTATCTGAACTTCTGCACTGGCTCCCTCAAGAACCCAGCCCTGCCTGACTGCCCATAATATTTCTAAATAACTCAACTGCCTGTAACAATATCTTTATCTTGTTTTGTCTTATTTTTCCATGAAGTAGCTTACTTTAATATTTTTCCTTTTTTTGTGCTCATTATCTTCAGTGGTATTTAATATATTAGTTAATTCAGGCTTATGAAAAGTCAACTAAGTAAACTATTGCCAGTCCATTCACATCTTAGCCATAAATTAGTAGTTTCCTTAAATTTTTTCCTTAACAGGCTATTTGCATCTCCAGAAAAGCCAATGGTTCCATTGAAAGTAAGTCCAATAAAGTCCAAAGTCCTAAGAATTTTTTTGAAAGATTAACAAATTCATCCATATAATCATTATGTAGATAATTTTGTGAACAAAAACACTTGAACAAAAATTATGAAAACCCAAATAGAGAATACATAACGTTTTTGTAGATGTCATTTGTTGAAAGTTACCTCATTTTGGGGTGGTATATCAAGCATTTTGATAGTGTTTGGAAAAGAGTGGGTTTACTTTCAAACAGTAGTAAAAAATTAGCACCTGATTCCATCACTGTTTAGCTCTGTGGCCATGGGAAAATTATTTAATGCCTACATCACCTTCTTCTAATATGTAGAAGGGATAAAATAATAGCAGACAGTTAATAATATTGTTTCGACTTATAAGAAGCACTTGGGCCAGGTTCTGGCACAGAGAAAATGTTGCATATTAGCTATTATTGCATTTTCTTACCACTAGTTCCTAGACACAAAGAATTAATCTAAGACTTTAGATTTGTTTTCTTACTTTTGTCTTTGCCTCCTTTTAACTGTGTAACCTATTTGTGAACATAGCATATTCTTTAGTGAATTGTAAATTATTTAAAAGTACTGATCATGTTTATAGAATAGACACCTAAAGTAAGATCTCAATAACTATGATCCTTTATTTACATATATTTTATTTACATATATTAATAACTGTTGAATAGATCAAATGTTTACTAAATATTTGGAAAGAGTTAATATGAAAGTTTTGTGGAAATGAGCTATTAAGTTTTGATATATTATGGAAAAATTCAAATCAACATATGCATTAGAGAACTTTAAAACTATAGGGATCACAGTGATTTTTCATGAAAATCCCTTTTTTTCTGTTGACCTTTCAGAAGATGAAAAGGAATTTCAAAGAAGTAAAGTGATCACTTATCTACAGTCAATTGGCAGTAGAATTGGACATGGAGCACAAGTCACTATGTTATGGGTCCAATCTTACTTCTACTGTACTTTTGCCAGAGCTGCCACCAGAATCTGTGACTCCTCACCATGACTTAAAAGTACGTAGCCTCTAAAGATGTTTATAAACAGAGAAAGCTCTGTACATACACTGCTCTGAGTTAAGTGAGCTTTGGTGTAAGTTAGCAGACAAATGAATTTCCTATAAAATGCATTTATGTTAGTCCATTTTGTATTACTGTAACAAAATACCTGAAGAAATCAACTTGATTAGGGAAAAAGGTTTATCTTATTTGTTTTTATTAGTTCATTGTTGCATGGCCCTGTTGCAATAGGCCTATGGTTACACAGTGCACCATGGTGGGAGTCTGTTGTGTGGTGGAGGAAACTATTCATCCCATGGAAACTTGAAGCAAGGAAACAGGAAGAGGCACAAGTCCCAGTATCCCTTCCATGTGCAAGCCCACAGCTACCTAGCTTGCTTCAACTCGGTTTCATCTCTTAAAGGTTCTAATACATAGGTACCTTAGTTACTTTTTTCATTGCTGAAACAAAATACTCAACCCTCAAAGTTAAAGGAAGAAGATTTATTTACCTCACAGTTTGTAGAGATTTCAGTCCATAGTCGACTGGCTCCAAGCGAGGGTGGCACATGGAATAGGGGCCACCATTCATGGTGTTCATGGCACTAGAAGACACCAAAAGCAACAAGGGAGAGAATACAAGACTCTCTCTGTCCCTTATGTTGTATGTTGGCTATCTAACCTAGGGCAGGTGTAGCACTCATACCCTTAATCCTAGCTAGAATTATGGCAAGCCAATCAGTGAAGTGATTTACTAATCAAACACTGTTAGTATCACACACTTTAAATTCAGCCACCTCTGGAAAGCACTCCCCATGCATGACTTCATGAGGCTTTGGGTGGACATCTAGACGTAAACCATACCAATAGGCCTTTTATACACAAGCAGGAACACTTAACTGAACTTTAAAATCCTTCATGGAAAAGTCCGTAAAGTCAAGGGTACAAAATACAGCTTAAAGCTAAGAATGCCTAAGATTAGTTCCTGAGCCAGAACCTCACTCTATTAAAACTCTGACTACCTTTCCTATACAGTAGATTTTTAGGGCTGATATGCTGTCCCATATTTGCGGTAGTACAGGAGGAACACTAAAGGGAAGAAAATCTTTGTGGTCCTTGAGCTGGCAAACAAACAAACGAAAACGACTCTGTGTCTAGAATTGGGTTTCAGGCTCCAAATGTCTCGGTCCATCCAGGATCTCTTGTGTCTGTAATGTCAAAACTAATAAAAGAAAGGCTGTAGACGAAGTCCAGAAGTCTGGCAGCTCCTTATTTCCTATTTAAAACTATAATAACTCGTATCTGTTTGATTAAAGCAAATGTTTGAGAGATAACAACATTATCTCACTGACTAGTCACCAATGAACAAATATTGATACCAGGACAGAATGAAATAGTCTTATAAACCAGATATGCTGAGCTTTAAAATCATTCATTTAATCTTACATAATGTCTTGATTTTCATTCACACGCCACATTGAATATTCAGCCATATGTCCTTTTTCATATTCTTAAAAAATCAACACTTCATGCTTTCTTGAATGCTCATTGCATGATGTCTCACATTTTTCTTAGATTTCCTTGATAGAATGCCTATTTTTAAATCATATTCTAGCATGTTGTTTTACTTCTTTAATATTATTATTTATGGCTTCTGTCTGTTTTTTCTTTTTCTACTACAGAATGCCTACTGCTATGTTAAATGCAGAAACAAACAGTGAGATTCCATTGAAGACTCACACATCTTGTTTAATTTTTCACCCTTCCAGTCTCCTGGCTAACAGTCAAAGACAAAGTAGAAAACTAATGTTCTCATCTATTTTGCATCAAATTCTATTCATAGCTTCAGACTTCCAGAAGAGTTTCTAGAAAACATTGTTTAGCAGAACTGAGAAGGTAAATGAAGGCAACTCAAAACACTTGGAACCATTACATGGGAAAAAAGCCACATTCTTGGGAGTCATTTTTGCCTTTGTTCTTTCAACAACAATTTTTTTATTATCCCTTATGTATAAAGCCTTGTACCTATAGACATTAAACTCTTCAGGTGATAGGCCTATCAAGTGACAAATCTATTAGCAAGAAAAAAAGCCACAGCAAATGTATTTGAGGAAGATTTGATAAAGGATCTACTAGTAACGTTATAAGGTGGATTCACGAAAACAACACAGCAAAATAATGAACAAAAACCTAGGCCAAAGCAGACAAGGCAGAAGAGCAATTACTGAATCACGGTAGGAGAGAGTCATGCAGTGGGATAGCCAGATTAACAGGCAGAGCTCAGGAGAGAGATATAACCAGCCCAAGTTGACTCCACAGAGAGAGAACAAGGGGTTAAGGGGACCCCACTCTTCTCTCCTCTATCAGTTACGGGCTTCCTTCAGCTGGCCATAACTGGAACACAAAAGACATGACAGTCTACAGAGGTCAGCCTTCCAGGACACCAAGGAAGGTGGCGAACAATAAAAAGTAGATACAGAAAGGCCAGCACAAGATATGCAGGTCTTGTGGTGAAACTGAAAGGACCAGTACTTAGTATTGGAAAAGAATAGTAAGGTCAGATATCCAGTTTGGGTTCACAGAACATGATATATTTGCACTTTGCACGGATGTGACACATTCTATGTTTATATTACATGCTAGAGTCAATGAGATCTAGTTTTTAAAAAGAAAAGAGGAAGTATGCTTGAAGTCTGTATTCTATGAATTGAAAAAATTTCCACTGTGTACATTGAACTTCCAGACATCTAAAAGTATACAGCATAACAGACAGACTTGAAGGAGGCCTTCATGGCCCATGACTCTGGTTGTCCATACTTTTGTGAAATCTGATGTCTTCAAATGTGTGCTCAACCTGTAACTTTATTTCTAAGCAGCAGGAGATGCAAGATGTCACTTCTGTTCTGGTGTCAGTTTATAAGGCGAAGGTGATGATGTCAGGATTACATCATTCCCATGATTACACTGGATGACATAAAACTGCTCTGCTGGGTGGGCTATGGCGGAGATTTTCTTCTTGACAGCTTTGAAGGAATGAACTACTCTGGGGAAGGGGCTCATGAATGGAGCTGTGAGCAGCCTCTTGGAGCAGAGAGTAGCTGGGATCAACAGCCAGCAAAATGTCAAGGACAGTCTTACAACTAGGAAATCATACAGTCTTACAACAACCTAATTGGGTTTGGTAGTATAAACTTCTCTTGTCAAGTCTCCAAATGAGAACCCTGTCATGGCCAAAATCTTTTTATTATTGTTGTAATTTATCATCATTTCTTCCACTTTTATTGTGATATAATTGACAAATCTATATAATGATCATATAAGTTTAAGGTACAGATATATACTATAAAATGATCGCTGTAATCAAGTTAGTTACACATTTATCACCTCCCATAATTACAACTGCATGTGGACAAGTTCTCCTCTCTTAGCTAATTTCAAGTATACAACGCTGTATTATTATCTATGGTCACTATACTCTACATTAGGTCTGCATTATTGGGTTTTATATCTGAATGTTTGTAACCTTTGACATATCTCTCCTCCAACCCCTCAACACCTGCAAGTCACCATTCCACCCTCTATTTCTGTGAGTTTGACATTTTGGAATTCACACCTAAGTGAGATTATGTGATGTTCACTCTGAAGGTCCATCCATGTAGTTACAAAAGATAGAATTTCATTTTCCTATTTATCTGGCTGAGATTTTGTTTATAGACATATCCTTTCCAAGTAGGCTACACAAGATAGTAACTGTGTGTTGTTTTGAGCCATTAAGTTTTACATAATTTGTTTTACATCAATGGAAAACTAATACAAGCAGGCATTTCACTTTTCCATATTGTGTTATTTATCACCTCCCTGTAAGATTTTTTTATATTCCCTACTGTTGGCTCTTGTGGCTCAGTCACTATTCTATGTAGTACCTTTGTAGAACTCAAAAACTGTTCTAAGCACTAAATCAATGTTTATAGAGAAGAATCAGTGAATCTCAGGTAAGAGATGAGGAAACTGAAGCTGTGAGGTGTGAATTGGTTTACTCAGGGCTAGCCAACTATTAACTGCCAAATTTTGGCTTCTATCCTTTGAATTCTGACTACAAACCCTAAGACCATTTTAGTCTACAACACTACTTTCCTTAATTTAAGAATTACATATAGCACCACTGAGCCCGCTTGCCTGAGCCTCACTACAGCCAGTTACAATCATTCTGTCACGTGCGATGGCTGTCTATACTTACCTCAAAATTAGATGTGTTATTGGCCCCAGGTTTCAATGTGTGTGCCTGTAGAGAAAAAAGTTCCTTTGAAAATCCAAAATCTTCCTCCCACTGATCGTGGATCCCCAGAACTATCCTTATCTGAAACTAGTTTTTGAATTGCAGAGAGCAGTACTATTATCATCAGTGGCAAAGCCGTAAGGCCAACATTAAGAAAGATTGGTTTTGGTTTTCTTTTGCAATGTCTACCAAAGCTTAACTTTTTTATTCCTTAAAATAACTGAAAATAAAAGGGATTGGCAAAATACGATTGCAGCCCAGACTCTAAACTTTATTAGTAACAAGAGCAGATGGCATTATTAACTAACATTTTTTTAAACTTCTTTCTGATGAAAGAAATATTTGGAATCGAGGTGAAAGACTTAGCAGTTTACCTTTTTGTGGATGACCCCTAGTGGAATTCTATCTGTGAGGTCTGTTGCTAGTTTTATTCAAAGGGCAGTGGTGGTGAATAGTGCACATGGCAAACTCTTTTTGAAACGGAACAGAGCAGTTTCCAACAACGGAGATCAAAGGAGTTAGCACAAGTCATCAGAGTCAGCACCTGTAATAATACAAAAAAAGTGCTTCAGATGGTCTCACTCTATGATTTCACATTAGTATCTTTGAATAATCTTTATTAACACACCCATTTGTCTCTTTATTTAAACCTATGAGGTATCATTGAAGACGCAAGAATTTAAAAAGAATTTTACAATCAATAAAGGAATGTAACATTGCCAAGTATTTGACAAGCTTCTAGAAAACACTGTGTTTGAGTTCAGCTCAAAATTTGGCCCAAGATAAGAGAATGTGTTTGATTGCTGGTTGCTTGTTTTTCTGAGCTTACATTTTAAATGACAGCAGGTTTGAAAATAAAGTTTGCTCATGTGATTCAGCCTTGGAATGCTCTTGCTCCGTGTCTGTGCATCTTTTATCAGAGCCCTTGATTAGAAAGAGAAGAGAATGAAGCCCTTTATTCTATCTGTCCCTGTTATTATATCAGTCACTCTGAACCCTTCCCTTCCTTTGGGTCAGTTAGGACCTACCCCAATATGGCAGGTCCTCTTCTTTCCAGAAATTACTTGACTTACAATTAAACCTGATTTTTAAAATAAGAAAACACAGTTCCACTGAATCTCAAAGCATTTCTGTTTAAAGCTCACATGACTTAAAGATTTACTGTCAAAAGAAAATGATAATGATTTATTTTTTACCCTCACCTAAACAACTAAGCTTGCTACATGCCAAAACCTTTAAAATGCTTAGCACTTGTTTCTTATACCTACAAAGGGAAGCTTCTTATCACTCTGTGAATTCTGAGAATGAAGTAGAGATTTTCCCGAGCATGAATTCTAATCCTCATTTCATCATTAAACAGTTCTATACATTTTCACATACTGTACAATCTTTTAAAGTCTGTTTTCTAATCCATAAAATAGTAATAATAACCATGACTTCTTGAGGTTGTTGTAAGGGTTGAATGAGCAGCAGACAAGGCCTTAACTTTCCTGTTATTTTGGAACAGAACCCAGCGTATTTCCCTCCAATTGCCTTCTAAAAGCAGCTTTGTGTAGATACAATCCATGAAATCCTTTATTCCTTTAGATTGTCTCACATTGTGCATAGCCTCTGCCTAAACATGCGGAAACTATATCCATATTGTATCAAAAGAGAAGTAAAGAGTTAGAAAAGTAAATTTTTTACCGTAGTAAAAAATTTACTTTGGAAAGTCAGTTTGTCTTTATTGATCGATAGTAGAGTTCAGGACATGTGAGCTCAAAATATGGTATTTTGCCACTGGAGAAAACTGCAGAAACAGGATCTCTCTGATGTCTTTGTCTGTCTTCCTTGAAAAATGCCATAAAACCTGGGGGAACTGTGGGATCTAAGCCTCCTTTTTGGTCACTTTTGCTCCCTGGCGATGAGATGAGTGGTTCTGTTCCACCATAAGCTCTTACCATGATGTGCAGCCTTACCACAGGCCCAAGCAATGGAAGCAATTTATCATGAACTGGGATATCCAAAACTATGGAACAAAAAATAATTTTCTTTTTATAGGTTATCCTCTCAGGTATCTTGGTGTAATGATGAAAAGCTAACACAGCTGTGTCTTTAAGGTGGAAGGAAAAAATTATTTTCCCCTACTCCTCATTCTATTTATCTTTAAAATAATATTGAGGATAGCTGTTAGGATGAAGAAATGATTCTGCAAACAATTTCATTCCTGCCTAAACAGTGTTCTTGCAAAGCACCAGGAACATAAAGCATTCAGTACAGGAAATGAATACATAAATGGTGATATTTAAATATATTTACAGTGACCCGCATATTAGACCTTTTATTAAGTCCTTTGCAATTAATCATTTTCATTTAGATTCTTTAGCCATCTTTTAAAAAGAAATTACTTTAAAGTTGGTAACTTCACAAAATAAGGATATTTCTTGTTGTAATAGATAACATTTGGGAAATACCGACATCTTTATAATATTGTTTCTTTTTCATGGATGAACTTCTTATATTATTTCATTCATTTGATTCCTCTGAAAAGATAAAGGTCTTATATATAATACAGTTTATAATTTTTCTCCTGCATATTTTATTTACTCTTGGGAGAAAATTGTATATTTTTGCTTACATTATAAAACAATATTTTAAAAAACATTTTATTTTGGAATAATTTGATTGATTGATTGATTGATTGATTGTACCACGGATCAAACTCATGGCCTTGCACTTGCCGGGCAGGTGCTGTGTTGCTGAGCTATATCCCTGGCCCTGAAATAATTTTAGGTTAACACAAAAGTTATAGAGGTAATACAAGGGGTTCCTGTACATTAGTACGTGTGTGGGAACTGAGACAACTGACAGTGGAGGATTACTGTTTAGTAAACAGCAAACCATATTCGTACTTCAGCAGGTTTTGTTTCATTTTCTGTTAGTGACCTGATTCTGTTCCATGATCTCATTCGAGATATCACATCTTCCTTAGTCTTCTCCAACCTGCAACAGTGTCTTAGTTTTTTCTAATTTTAAATACCATGATAGTTTTAACAACAAGTCACCACATAGAATTGGATTTGTCTTATGTTTTCCTTATGATTAGACAGCCAAGAGCTATAAGGTTGATGAAAGAATGCCAGAGATTTTTTAAAAAGTCCTGCATAGTATCCACATGATATCACCAGCATTGTTAGCACTAATCACCTGCCCAAAGAAGTGATTTGAGCTTCCTCCAATGTACAGTTAATATTCTTCCTTTTCTCTCCATGTTGTTTGAAAATGACTCAGCAAGACTCACCTGGCACAGGGGCAAGTAACTCTCCATCTGCTACTTGGAATTTGCAAAAGATTTGTCTCTTTTTCATCCATTTTTTTTTTCTATCACTTACATCAACATGGAGTCACAACTTGGATTTATAATCCAACACTACGTTACTTATTTTGTATAAATTGGTCAGGCTTTGGCCACTATCAGACTTTTGCTTTTGTTTTGAATCGCTTATTTTTTCTGTCTCTAATGTTCGAGAGTTCTCTCTACTATGATTTGATTTCATTTTATTTTACATACACTTAAAATATTGTATTTTTATTTGTGCATATTTGCAGAATGTGACTGTTACGCTCCTCATGGGAAGTTGGTGTATGAGCATAATATATCTTAACTCTTTTTGACATGCTCTTCCACCCTCCTTTCTCCTGTCTTCTATCTGTTAGTTGCCATCACTGCTACAATAGCTCTATCTCCCTATTCTCTATTATCTACCTTTTATTTTTCTCTTTAATTACTTATCCTTTGGGTTTCTCACATAAAAGAAAACATGAAATACGCAAGCTTGTGCACGTCATTCATTTCACTTAAATTATGGTCTCAAGGTTAATCCTTTTTCCTACAAATGAGTCAAGTTTATCTTTCTTCATGGCAGTATAGTGCTCCATTGTATATAAATGCCACATATTTTATCCATTCATTTGTTGATGAATATACAGGCTACTGCCAAGATTTGGCTATTATTGACATGCTGGTGTTAATATGGGCAAGCATGTATCATTGTAGTGTGATGTTTTAGCTGTTTTGGGAAAATACAGTGGTTCCTAGTTTCATAAACTCAATTCTCTCCATGATTCTGGTTGTAAACTAAACCAGACAAGAACTGAATCAAATTTACCTATAAGGTCAACATTGATCCTAATCATTGAATTTGATTTGGTTCTCATCCAACTTGTTTTGCATTCAGAATTGTGGAAAAAATCAAGTTTGTGAACTTGGTTGTTTTCATTGCTGTGAAGGAGATTTTTAATTTGACACAATCCCATTTGTTCATTCTTGGCATTATTTCCTTTGCAACTGGGCTTCTGTTCAGAAAGTCCTTGTTTATGCTTCTGTCTTCAAGAGTTTTATCTATTTTATCTTACATAAGAATGTTTCTTTTTTTAAACCTTTATTTCTTTGATCCATTTTGATTTTAGCTTAGCAAATGGAAAGAGATGTAGGTTTAAATTCAATCTTCCACATCTGTATAGCCAGTTTTTCTAGCTCCATTGCTAGAAGAGGCTATTTTCCCTCCAGCATGTGTTTTGGCTCTTTTGTCAAAGATGCAACTGGTTAACATGCCCAGAGTTGTTTCTGTTCCCTTTATTCTGTTCCATTGTTCCATGTGTCTGTTTTTGTGCCATACTGCACATTTGCCTTTTTTTAAAAAAAACCATTATAGCTTTGTAGTGAAAGAAGAAGTCTGGGTTTGTGCTGCTTTTTGCCTTGCTCTTGTTTGCTTTTGGTATTCTATTGCTCTTCAGGTTCCATACATATTTTAGAATTTTTTTTAATCTAGGTCCCTGAGGAGTGCTATTGGCATTTTGATTGGAATTGCAGTAAGTTTGCAATAGTTTTAATAGTTTTGGAAATATGGTCATTTTGACAGTATCGGTTCTGTCTATCCAGGAACAGGACATATCCTTCCATTTTCTGATGCCCTCTTTGATCTCTTTTTTGAAAGCATTGTAGTTTTCACTGTAGATGTCTTCCACTAAGGCATTTAGTTTTTCTGGATGATATTGTGAATGGAATTGTTTTCTCGGTGAGTTAATTATTGGTTCACAAGAACTTTATTTTTGTATGTTGATTTTGTGTCCTGCTATGCTATTGAATTTGGTTGATTCTAGGAGTCTTTTGGTGGAATATTTTGGGTCTTCTATGAATAAGATCATGTCCTCTGCAAATAAGAATTGTTCATCTTCCTTTACTATACATATTCCTTTCATTTATTTCTCTTGACTGATTGCTTTGGCTAATACTTTGAGGTTTTCAAATTTTATTTTAGAGAGAATAAAACAAAACAAAACAGAATGGAAGAAAGCAAATCAGGACAAAACCATGCAAGCAACACAGGATTTCAAAACAAGACAACAGTAGTGGCATTATTGGTTTTTGAGGGAAAGATTCCAGTTTCTTCTTGTTTAATAAGATGTTGGCCCTTGGTTTGATCATTAATGGCTTTTATCAGTTTGAGATAAGGTCCTCCTTTACTTATTTTCTGTGGAGTTTATATCATGTGTAGATGCTTGATATTGTCAAAAGCTTTTCCTATATCTGTTGAGATGATTGTGTGATTTTTGTTGTTATTTTGGTTTACGTAATGTAGTACATTAATTAATTTGCTTGTGTTCAACCATCCCTTCATCCCTGAAATGAAGCATACTTGGTCATGGCTTATGATCTTTTTGATGATTTGCTACATTCTGTTTGCCAGTACCTTTGAATCTATGTTTATGAAAGACATTGACCTGTAGCCTCTCTCTCTCTCTCTCTCTCTCTCTCCCTCTCTCTCTCTAATTGTGTCATTTTTTGTTCTGGAATCAGGATAATTATAATTTTCCAGCATAACTTTAGAGGTCTCTCTTCCTTCCAATTTTGTTAAGAGTTTGAGGAGCATTGGCATTAGATCTTCCCTGAGTTTCCTGAAGAATTCAGTGGTGAATTTGTAGGATCCTGGACTTTTCTTAGTTGATAGCATTTTTTCTCTTGTTTGTTTAGTTGGCTTTTTTTTCCCCCTTCTTCAATTTCATTGCCTAATACTGAATTTTTCAGAGATTTTAGTGTCTTGATTTAGTTTTGGTAATTCACATTTATATAGGAATCTACCTACTTCTGGATTTTCCAATTTTTGGAGTATAGATTCTCAAACTAGTTGTTAATAATCTGAATTTTGGCACTGTCTGTTGTGATTTCATCTTTTTAATTTCTAAGTGCACTGATTTTGTTCTTTTCTTTCTTTTTTGTCAAGATTGGCTAAGGGTTTGTCACTTTCATTTAATCTTTCAAAAAACAAGTTTTTCCTTTCATTGATTCTTTGTTTTTTAGTCTCAATTTCATTTATTTTTGCTCTGATCATTATAATTTCCTTCCTAATACTAGTTTTGGATTTGGATTGTTCTTGTTTTGTATGACCTTGAGGTGCCTTGTAGGACCATTATGTTTTTATTTGAGCTCACCCTGTTTTTGAGCATTCACGTCTATAAACTGTTCTTGAGCATTCACGTCTATAAACTTTCCTCTCAGGAATGCTTTCACTGTGTCCCATAAGTTCTGATATGTTGTACTGGCATTACCATTTCATTCAATAAGTTATCTAATTTCTTACATGGTTTTTTCTGTGATCTGTTGATTATTCAAGAGAGTACTGTATAATTTCCTTGCTTTGGCATAATTTCTGTGCTTTCTTTTGCCATTGGTTTATAGTTTCTTTACACTGTGATCTGATAGCATGCACGGAATAATTTCATGTTTTTAAAAATTTATTGAAGCATGCTTTATGTACTAACCTACAGGTTATTTTGGAGAATGTTTGATGTGCTTCTGAGTAATTGATCGACAGTATATTTTTTCTTGTGAAGATGCTTCTCAGCTGACAATGGGTTATCTTGTAATAAGCCCATTGCAAGTTGAAAATATCATAAATTGAAAATGAACTTAATACACTTAATTTACCACACATCCCAGTTTAGAAACACAGTAAACTGAACAATGTAAATTGTTTGCCCACGTGATCCCATGGCAGACAGGGAGTTGCAACTCATCACTTCTCCATGACCTCTCAAAACAGTATCATGCCCAATATTCCTAGTTAAGGGGGGAGAAAACAAGATTCTAAACTGAACGAACAATTCTACCTAATGGGTATCTATCTCTTTTGCATTATCACAGAGTTGAACTTGGTATCAACTGAACTGTCTTGGGCTATGATGTAAAAATAATACTTTGGAAAGTATTTCTTCATTTTTTTAAAATGCTGTGCAGAGCTGGTTCTATTGCTTTTTTAAAAATATCCAGTTTTAAATTGCAGTCTCAGATCTTGATTGTAGAACTTTGATTCTTTTCTATCTATAGCTTATCCTTACAAAATTTAACTTTAGTTTCTTTTAAAATACTTCCCTCCCACCAATAAATTCCAAATTTATCTCTCTCTCTGTCTCTCTCTGTCTCTCTCTCTCTCTCATTGCGTTTAGAATAAATCAAATATTCTTGACTATTGGGTGACATTCTTAAATTGTTCTCATTTTTAACCAACTCCATGATTAGTTCCTTGTGTTAGTCTGTTAGGGTTGCATAACATACTGCTGAATGTCTCAAAGAAGTCCAAGATCAAAGTGTCACCAGGGTTGGTTTCAGTTTTGCATTCTGATGAGATCTTCCTTCCCACCCTGCAAATGACCCCCTTCTTCTTGTCACACTGAGGATAAGGGTTTCAACACATGTCTTGAAAGGGATGCAGGTCATTCCCTAGCTTATCGCCTAGATTCGAGACAAGTAGCGACAACACCTGTATAATCAAGGACATGAGATCCAGTCTTGACTCATGACCTTTCTCACTGTGATTTTCTTCATCTGAAATGGCTTTTCCTAAATTCATATGTTTGGACAACTTCTGTCCATTATGACTCAGCCCAAATGCCACCTCCCCAGGCCCTGGCAACCAAGTTCAAGGTGTCCTTGATGTTTTGGTCCCTACTTCCTACACAGTTACGTTGTTTACTTTTTAAATAGAACTTATCACTATCTAAATACATTTTTCTTTTCACTAGTTGACTTTCTTATTAGTCTCCCCTTAACCTAACATACAGTATAAATTCCCTGAAGGTGAGAACTGTCTCTATGTTTTACTCCTGTACTCTGGATTCTTGCAACAGTTCCCGGTGCATAGTAAGCAACCAAAGACAGTTGTCAAATTTTGAATGAGTGAGTTTTGTTTTTAGTCAAGCACAAGCCTATTCAACACAAGGTTTCCAATGTGCTTAGATATGTTTAACAAATCAAGCACCTGAATATAATTAACTTTTAATTTATATTAATATATAAATTAATATATTTAGTTTCCCTTCATAGTTGTGACAGTTACTAATGAATAGAATAGTTAGATGATGAGGATTCAATTTTTGGACAAAGTGTGAATTCACAGAAAATGTAAATTTGAATATTTCAGTTAGTGAATGTTCTGTGTAATAGCACAGATCTCCAGTTAGACCAAAGTAAAGAAAGAAATAACTTAATTGTCCTATTCTCAATAGTTACAAATATTGAAGAGACCATGTAGGTGGTAAAAATTTCAATACTTGCTTGACAATATCTGAACAGAAGCACCAAGGAAAGGAAATGTGACTGTTATTTTCAGGTTTCAAGCTTTTGAAACATATATTCTAATGGGAATTTCAATTTGTGGATGTTTCATTAAAGAAAGAAAATTCAGATATATTTGCTTCTTCAAGTAAAGTCTCCCAAATTCAGAAGAAGGACATAATTAATCTGTTGACCAAAGTCTGCGTTCACATATTTTCTATTTCAAATATAAATGCAATCTAACACTTGGAAAATTACAAAGAACAGAATTTGGCCCACAGATAGCTACTGCATTAAGTCAGTATTCTTTCTTCTACTGAAACTTGGTCCATGTTCCTTAGTAAACACTCAGAACCACCCAAGTCATTGTGAGATTTACCAAGACCTGGAGGTCTTGTATATGTTCCACTCCCCCAAATTAAGTATGACTATTAAGAAATATTTTACAAAACATTTTAAGATAGTTACATGATCAAACATCAGGGTGACCCAGCAACATCCTCAGCCTGGACAAATATCCGAATTCCTAGGGGAGATGTGTATGAGGCGAGAAGTGCTTTCTGTCAATAATGAAGAGGCAGTCGACACACTAAAGTAATTTTTCAATATTAAGACTCTCAGGGCATGTTGCAAGAGTTACAAAACACAGAAGATAACTAACATCTTGAGCCCTGGATATATTATTATTTTGTAAGATTTTCTGCAATAGTTCTTAACCAAGGGTAATTTTCCTCCCAGGGCCATTTGGCAATGTCTGGAGACATTTTTGGGTTTTGTAATTGAGGGAGAGTCAGTAGGCAGGGGGAGTTTATTCTCATGCTGTAGGTAGAGACAAATGATGGCTACGAAGTACCCTACAACACACAGAGGTCCCTTTTCCCATGAAGAATTTTCTAACTCAGAACGTTACTAGCACCAAAGTTGAGAAAAATTTGACTGAAAATAGTAAATCAAGCACACATACAAATGAACTTTTAGGAAGTTTTAGGCCCATGGTTGAGTTTATTTAGGGAAAATAGCAGATACATGTAGCTGAGTGAAGGACTTTCTTGCTACCTCATTTCTCCATAAGATTAGTAGAGACATTCCAGTGTTTCTACTGCTACTCTATAAAACACAGACTTGTGCATTTCCTTTCCCAAATGAAGAAAAATGAGAAAGTTGCAAATTATCTCGATAATTTCTAGACCTCAACAACCAGAACATTACAGCTATCATCTGAGAAAAATCCCCATATATTCCAGGTAATTTCCCCTTTGGGCAAAATTGAACATCTACAAATGAATTCACTTCAAAACTAGTATTTAAAATCATTTTATGAGTCTTTTGGAAGTTTATCCAAGTCTTTTTTTTTCAATTTCTTTTTTTTATTAATACATGTTTGCAGTACATAATGATTACATTCCTTGTGGGGAGTTGGTACAGGTACAGAATACATTTAAATTCTGTTTCATTCCTTTCTCCCTCTACTCCCCTTCTCTTTTGCAAAAGATCTAAGAGTTTCTGTATTAAAAAGTGGTAAACGCAATAAAATAGACATTATGTGTAATTACTCCCTCTCAGCAATATCACAAAAGTGAAACATGGGAAAAGACAATATCTACAGACCTAAAGCATGTTCGTACTGTTATCAGTCTATGTACCAGTTTCTGCATTGAAAGAAAAAAAATGAGGTAAAATATAAGGGAAGAAAAGCTAAAACATAGGAGATGTTCTTGAAATCTTGAAACAAATCATTTGTACCCTTTGTAATGTCACTGATTCCAGATCTTATTATCCATATGGAAAATTGGACCAGAAGATCTAATCTCCAAACTCGAAGGTCAGTTTTAACCTCACCACTCCTGGGACATCTGAACATTTAGTTTCCAGGAAGAATAGCTCTATAAACTCATCTTTGATTTGCTTCTCTAAAATTAAATTTCAGATTATTAAAGACAATGAACTCGCCAGCCCTTGTGAATTAGTATAAAAATTTAAAGCCAGAGCTACTTGGCACTAAGTATTTAGGGACACTAAACATGTCTATCAGTGAATAGGGTCAGGTATCCCTGAGAATGGTGCTATGTAAATTACGTGTAAATTTGCTTGATGATAACACTTGCATTCTACTTTGTACATACTTAATTAGTTTTGGACCAGCAGAAACTACATGAACAGCCCTTTTTCAGGTCTCTGTAGCAGCACTGGACTAAGAATTCTAATGTAAGTAAAAGGTAAGTAGTTTTACTGCTGTAAGCATCTGTGAATTGGTGGAAAACAGTGATGAAAAGATGAGATGGGACACGATACAGTGTCTTCTCTGCTTTCATAAACAAAACAAGGAGACATAAAATAAAACAAAACACTGTTAAAGGAAAATGACAAAATGCAAATAAATTTGGTAAATAAATAATTTACTGATGTTTGCTAGTGTCTCTTCTCTTATGACCTTTATTTTATTATTAAAAATCATACTGTTTTCCTTATTTCTTCCATTTAAAATTTAGAGTCAACCACACTGTGAGTGAAGTTGATACAGATAATACTGTCTTACAGTACATGAAAAGCATTTTGCAATGATTGGATTTGTTTCTTTCAGACTTCAAAACAGATAACCACACAAGATGCCTTTAAATTGACAGAAACCATGGGTTTGCCATTGAATATATACATAGTTTTCATTTCTGAAACACATAGGAATATAATAGTGAACTTTAATTAGAATTTGAAACACAGGATGGGCGTATATTTCAGTGCTATAGCATAAGGTCTTGAGTTCAATCCCCAGCACAACAGAAAGAAAAAGAAAAAGAAAAAGAAAGAAAAGAAAAGATAAAGATGAATCAGGACTTCTGTGTAGTGACAAAAAAAGAGAAATATAACCTGTTCAGAGGCACGTCATTATTTCAAAAACTTTTGAAAGACTTCACTCACTTATTGGGGTACAGCAAATCAATTGGTAAAGACATTTGTTTCTGTAGCACTGGGGATTGAACTCACAACCTCATGCCTACCAGACAGGTGCTTAAGCCACTGAGCCAAACTCCCAGCCCAGTGAAGACATTTGTAACGCAGTACTTAGAGAAAAATTATTTCTGGCAAGGTCTCTGTTATACAGAGAAATACAGTAAAAAAGGAAATAACACTCTGTGTATATTTGTTCATTTCATACTAAAATATATCAGAAGAACAGGTATTTTTTGTTTTTATTTAGTTATTAATTTTTATTGATTTTTTTACATAATGGACTATCACTAAACATTTACTGTGTTCTAGGCACTTTTGAATTGTTGGATAGAAATTTCATTCATTACTTAAGTGAGCAAACTAACATCTGACAGGTTAAGGTGACTGGCTAAGCTTAGGATTTAACACAGATATTCCCTTTTTGGGTAACTTTCTCAAAGAGTTGAAGTCATTATATTACAGCAATGAATACATACCCATATTTTCAGCATCACAAATCATAATAAGCTATGGAAACAATCTAGATGCCCAGCAACAAATGAATAGGTAAAGAAAACAGTGTGTGTGTGTGTGTGTGTGTGTGCCCGTGTGTGTTTGTATCTGTGTGAATTACTCAGCAAGAAAGATAAATTTGAGTCATTTGAAGGAAAATGGATGAATCTTGAAACCATAGTGATAACTGAAATATATTGAACATAGAAGATTAAATATCATATGGCTTCTTTCATATGAGAAACCCAAAATATAAACAATTTGAAGAGCAAAATAAAAGTGTTGATAGGAAACAGATGAGCAAGGGAGAAGAGGAAAGGAAATGGGGCAAAGGGAATAAAAATTGACCAAGGGATGATACATACCAATTCCTAAAAGTGGATGAAATTGTGACATATCAAAAACATACACTAATAAAGTAACAATAAGAATTGCATGATTATCACTCTTTCCACTATTACACAGCTACTTGTAAATGGTAAAATTTACCTTTCTTTCTTTTTTTTTTTCTTTTTTTCTTTCTAGCACCAGGGATTGAACTCACAACCTCACGCCTGCCTGACAGGCATGTAAGCCACTGAGCCAAACTCCCAGCCCTGGTTTTTTTGAGGCAGGGTCGCACTATGTAGCTCAGGCCGGCCTTGCGCTCGCATTGTAGGCCAAGCCAGCCTCGAACTCACAATGCTCCTCCTACCTCAGCCTCCCGAGTGCTGGGATTAAAGGCGTGCGCCACCATGCCCGGCCCAAATTTACCTTTCTTAATTCTTTGTATTTTTCACAAAGGATGACATTCGCTATTTAATTACTGAGGCTATTTTGTGTGTGCAAGGAGAAAACAAACCTGGCAGTGAATTGCATTAATGAATTAATATGAATCACACTCATAAACACACCCATTTCTAGTGTTCAGACTACTAAGTCTGATGATCTCTGACTGATACTGTACTTCCTAACAACTCTTTAACTTCTGTCCCCGTTTCAGAAATGAGTAAAAGGATATTTGGTGGTATTTAGAAATCTGTTAAAGCTGAAGCAAGTCAGCCTTACTTCAAAGCTTCTTTTCTTTCTTCATCATCCCTCGGTATTTAAAACTACTGGAGAGAAACGCTAACTCGGGGATGCGTGCATCTGGTAGAACCACTGACTCACAGTCACTGAACTCCCAATTCTGGAGCTACCGCCTCACAGTTTAGAAGCCTACTCACCCTTTTCCAGCCCACAGCAATTGTGCCATCACCATGAAAAGCCTATAGCATGTGTGCTGATTCGTGGAAGTTTTGAGAGTTTCAAAACCTAAGACCCTATTACTTGTTGGTAGATTGTGTGACTATACAATATTAAGAAGCAAAGGAGTTTCTTTGGTTTACTCATTATTTTTCTCTAGAATTTTCCCCATTGGAACTCAGTAATAAAACCTAGTCTTTCTTCAGGAAGTCCCCTCTTCACATTCAGTCCTTGTTTTTCACCAAAGAACATCCATTAAGTGTCACAGATGGGGACTGAATGTCCTCTCTGTAAAGATTATGGAGTTAATGACATTGCTTCTTTAGGTTCTTACTGTAAGACCACTTGAAAAAAAAAACTGTGGTGAAATTTTTTGAAAATTTCATTGTCCTCTTAGAATGCAATAAAGCATTCATTAATAAGAGTCAGGTTCATCTCTGCTTGTAGCTATCGCATGAAATTCTAATAAAAACAATTTTCATCATAGTGAATAAGCTAAATATTTTGTGACCTAAGTGTAAATAAAAATAAAATGCTTCTAGAAAAACATCTACCCAGTATTTGTAGCTCTTCTGAAACATTTTTAATTTTTTCCATCTGAACACTTCCAAGAAAAACTGTTTAGGATTTCCAAGTATTGAAGTATCAAGTTAGGTAAGTTCTACTCACAGAATTTCAGAAAAACTACCAAATGGAATAAAAAGTACTCTTAAATTTCAAAGGCACAAGTTTTTCACCACTAACTCTGGTACATTTTCTGGCCTTATAAGAGAGGTCATGCAAATAGACCATTCACCAGAATAGATGAGCAGGATGGATACACAGTCTCTAGTTTTTTAATTTTTATTTATATTTTTACTTCACAAAAATTTTATTGGTACATTTTAGATATACATAAGAATAACATTCATCACAGGAAATTTGTACCTCTACAAGATGAATCTTGCTGCTTCTTTTATTACATCCTCTTCCCCTCCTTTCAACCCCTTTTCCCCTGCTTATTTACAAAAGCTTTATTTCTATTTCTATTTTTTCCTCCTATTCTCTTTTTTTTTTGTATCCCTTCTTTCCTTTCCCCTACCCTCTTCCTTTGTTCACCTTTTCATTTGAACATTTTGTTCCCATTTCCCAATATCTATTATACATTTTTGGTCCTTATTTACATGTTTGGTGTCTCACACCAGAGAAACAATGCAGTATTTAAATATGTGTATCCAATTTATTTCACCTTAAAAATATGTTCTCAAGGTGCATCCACTTAGCCACAAATATCTCAAATTTATCCTTCTTATGGCAGAGTAGTACTCCATTGTATTAAAAAAAACCACATACATCTTTATTCATTCATCAGTTGATGGTCATTTGGGCTGTTTCCAAGATTTAGCTATTATAAACTCTGCTGCTATGAATATGCATGTGTGATATAATGCCTTTATTTCTTATGGGAAGATACCTAGAAAGGGGATAGCTGTATCAAATGGAACCTCTACCTTTAGTTTTTAAGGAATCTCCACACTGATTGCCATAGTGGTTGCACAGTCTATACTCCCACCAACAGAGGAGCAGAGTTCCTTTTTTCCCACAGTCCCACCAGCATTTGTTATTGGGTGTTTTCTTGATAATAGCCATTCTTTCTGGAGTGAGATGAAATTTCATCATTGTTTTAATTCGCACGTCTGCAATAATCAGTGATGCTGAACATTTTTCATCTATTTATTTGCCATTTGTACTTCCTCATCTGAGAAGTGTCTATTCATTTCAGATACCCATTGTGGACTGGGTCTTTAAATTTGGGGGTTCTAATATTTTAATTCTTTATATATTCTAGATATTATTTCTTTGTCTAAGAAACAGAGGACAAAATTTGTTCCCACACAGAGGGTTATCTCTTCACTCTTTTTGTGATTTCTTTTGCTGCGCAAAAGCTTTTTAATAAGACGGGATCCTGCTTGTTAAGTCTTTGTGATATTTCCTGTGGGGTCTGAATTTTGTTCATAAAGTCTTTCCTACACCAATGTCTTCAAGAGTTCTACCCATACTATCTTACAACAGATTTACTGTTTCTGTTTTAGTATTCAAATCTTTGATCCATTTCAATTTTAGTTAAGTGTATAGTGAGTACTGTGGGACTAGATTTAGTCTTTGGCATATGTAAAGCCTGTTTTCCCAACATCATTCATTAAAGAGGCTATCTTTCTTCTAGTGAAGGTGTTGAGCTGTTTTGTCAAAGACAAGGTGGCTGAGGATGTTTGAAGTTATTTCTTCATTTTCTTATCTGTTTCATTGATATTTGGATCTGTTTTTGTTTTGTTTTTAATTTTTTCATTTGTTTTTGCCAGTACAAAGTTGTTTTTATCACAGTAGATTTATACCATAAGGGCAAGTCAGGGATTGTGATGCCTTCTGCCTTGTCTTTGTTGCCCAAATTGCTTTTGTTATTCTAGGTCTCTTCTGGTTCCAAATGACTTTTAGGATGGCGTTCTTTAATCCTGTGAGATATGGTGTCTATATTTTGATTGGAAGTGCATTAAATCTGTATAAAAATTTTGAAACTAAGGTCATTTTCACTATATTGGTTCTTCCTACCCAAGAATTAGAGCTATCTTTCCATTTTCTGATATCCTCTTCAATCTTTTAAAGAGTACTGGAGTTTCTATGTAAATGTCTTTAACTTCCTTCATTAGATTGATTCCTATGTATTTCATTTTTTTTGGATGCTATTGTGAAAGGCGTCATTTCCCTAATTTCTCTCAGCGAGTTTGTTATTTGTGTACAGAAATGCTATTGATTTTTGAGTATTGACTTTGTACTCAGTTATGCTACTGAATTTAGTTATTAAAGCTAAAAATCTTCTGGTTTTTAGGGTCTTCTATGTAAAGTATCATGTCATCTGCAAATAATGATAATTTAACTTCCTCCTTTCCTATCCTTATTTCTTTTATTTTTTCTCTTGTCTAATTACTGTAGATAATGTTTCAAGAATAACAGTGGTGACAGTGGATATCCTAGTCTTGTTCCTGATTTTAGAGTGAAAGCTTTCAGTTTTTGTCCATTTTAGTGTGATGTTGGCTATTGGTTTGTCATAGATAACTTTTATCAGAGTGAGATAAAGATTACCCTAATCATCTCTAGGTTTTATATATATATATATGTATATATATGTATATATACATATATATATAAAACATATATATATATATATATACATATATATATATATACACATGAATGTGTGTTGGACTTTGTCAAAAACTTTTGCTGCTTCTATTTAGATGGTCATATATTTTTTGTCCTTGGCTCTTTTGATATGGTGTATTACATTTATTGACTTGAGTCTGTTGAACCATCCCTGAATAACTGAGATGAACCCTACTTGATCATGGTGTATAATCTTTTTGATAATTTGTTGCTTTCTATTTGCCAGTATCTTATTGAGGACTTTTATATCTATATTCACGATGGAGACTGACCTCTAGTTCTCTTTTTTCTTGGACCCTTCCCTGCTTTAGGAATCAGAGTAATGCTTAATTCTAGGAATGAATTTGAGAGTATTGCTTCACTTCCAATTTCATTAAAGAGATTGAGAAGTAGTAGCAGTAGGTCTTCTATAAATTTCTTATAGAATCCATCAGAGCCTGGACTTTTATTTGTTGGAATTTTTAAAATTACATTTTCCATTTGATTGACCAATACTGGTTTATTTAGAATTTGCACATCTTCTTGATTCAGCTTTGGGAATTCACATATATCTAGGAATCTGTCCATTTCTTCTGTTTTCTATCTTATGAGAATACAGTTTCTCATAGTAGATATAGAGGATTTTCTGGATTTCTGCATGATCAGTTATTCTTTCATCCTTTTCTATCTTTGCATTACACCTTTTTTCTTTTTTTTTCACCAAGGATCGAACTTGCCAGGCAGGCACTTATACCACTGAGCTAAATCCCCGGCCCCTCTTTTACACTCTTGGTCAAAACCATGCCAAGTGACAGAAGGAAAGACTAGCATTTTCATGGTTAATGTTTAATCATGTCTACACTTCATTACCTTCACAAATGTAAACTCCCATGCAGTATGATTGCCCTTCTCATTCCCATACTCCAGAATTTTTTTCGTTTTGCAAGGAAGGAACATACTCATTTTTGGTTCTTCCTAATAAACTCAAATGATGATAAACAGAGGATATAAAATGTTGCTCACAAATAATGGGATTCCTTATTTCCAAAACCTTTTCTTCCTCTTCCATTCATACATGCAATTACCTTGCTTATTATCTCAACTAAAAAGGAGGCAGGTGGATAGGCCAGCTATCTCTTTTTTCATAATGAAGAAATCACCTTAAAGTAGGAGTCCCCAAGCACAGGGCCACACAGTAGAAGGTGAGCAGCATGAGTAACAGAATGAGGCTTCATTTAGGATTAGTGACTGAGCTCTGCTTCGAGTCAAATCAGTGATGACATTAGATTCTCATAACATCTTTCATGCTTCTTTGAATCCATCTGGAAACCACTCCTTCTCCATTGGTTGGTGAAAAAATTGTCTTCTATGAAACTAGTCCCTGGTGCCAAAAGGTTGGGGACCACTGCCTTTGATGAATTCAGAACAGCTTCCAGCTTAGCTACAACTGCCTGGCTTGAAGGCTACACCTGGGGTTTCGTTCAGCAGTGGATAAAGCAGGATTTAGTGATCTTAGTCCACGTTACTGAACACACATCCTCCTCTGACTCTTTTCTAATTATTGTATTTAGTCCCCTTCAATCTGAGACAGATTTATAGACTATATTTGGATCTCTAGGGGAATTTTGACCATCTAAGGCACAACTAAAGATCGTTCTCTTTCTTCTGTACACTACTAGAGTATAGTAAAAGATTAACCTTTTGTTTTTCAAGATATTGAGACTTTTCCACACAGTTATTAACACTTTTCCAAGTGCCCATTTTACTGCTATGTTCATGCAGATTCATTTCTCTCCTATCCCTAAGTTAGGAGAAATTTATAGTCATTAGCGAAAATTCACAGTAATTGAAAGAATAAAATAAATGGTGATCAAATCTATTTACAGGCCAATTTCCACTTCTCCTTAAAGGCATTATTGCCAAAACAAAACAAAACACATTCTTATAGGAATTCCCTGACTCCAACAAATCTTTTTCTAAAGATTTTCTATTAAGAAGCCATAAGAATCCAGCCTATGGAAACTATTAAAATAATACTATGTAAATTAATAAATGAGGGTCTTGGTCAATATTATGGCTTTTATCTAAATACTCCCCCCAAAGACTCATGTGGCTACAGGTGGGAGATTTTGGGGGTGGCTGGATCTAGGGTGTATGATGCTGGGATTAATGGTGTCCATTCTGGGCGTCACAAATAGCCTGAAAAGTGTAAATGGAAGAGGCGGGTTTGCTTACTACTACTATTGCCTGCTGTTCTCTGCCATGAATTATTACTCCTCTGCCATGCCCCTTTACCATGCCACACTGCCTTGGAGTCAGCCAACTACGAACTGAAACCTCTATAAACCTTTCATCCCTTGACAGTTGGGTCTGTCTCTCAGTAATGAGAAAAGTAACTAAGACAGCTACTGATGCATGTGCTGCTGATTCCCAGGTCAATGGACTTGACTTAGGGACATAGGATCTGGGATTCACAGACACGTTATTCAGATTTCTGCCACTGTGAAAAAATATCTGAGATAACCAGTTTGTAAGGAGGAAATATCTATATTGGCTTATGGTTTGTGAGGTTTCAGTCCATTATTTTTGATCTTATTTGTTTGTGCCTGTGGCCAGGAGAGCATCATGGCATGGACTGTGTGATAAAACAAAACTGTTCATTCAAGAAGGCCAGGAAAAAAAAAAAAAAGGAAGGGGCCAGGGTCCCAATCACTTTCATTGAAAGGCTTGCCTCCAATAACCTATCTTTCTCCCATTACATTCTGCCACTTCTGATAGCACAACAGGCTGGCAAATGCGACTTTTACATATAGACCTTTGGGGGACATTTAAGATGTAAACCACAGCAATAGGAAATAGCTCCACTTTTTCACAAGGAAATGAATTTGGAGATTATAAATCATATAGGTGGGTATATCTTAAATTATAGTAAAAATCACTGAAAGGTTGGCCATGATATACTATTTGCTTTGAATTAAATCTACTTTAGGAGATTATAATTTTCCCATTTTAGTTGGATGTTGGCCCTGGATTATTTCTAAAATATTTTGAGTTTTATAATTTGATATAAATGGACCTCGAAGAAAGAAATGTGACCAACTCTTGTATCCTTGAAATCTAAGAGCATGCTGTCCAGGTGATTCTACAAATAATAGAGAACATCAATTGATTGAGATGAAGAGGACTTTTTGGATTATCTAACACAATATCCTGAGAAAACAGATTTGACCATGAAAGGAAAGGAAACCTCAGTTTGGTGCAATCTCCTGTTGAGGAGTTATCTTCAGTAGTTATGGGCTAGTCTTACCTATATATGGGCTTCTGAATGCAGTTTCCTTTAGTTTGTTTGTAATTGCAGAAGTAACAGTATCCTAGAAAATCTACAAAGGAGGTAAAATAAATCTTATCATTTTAGCATCTTCTTTGTTTTTATTTTTGAGTGTCTTTTGGGGTCTTTTAATAGAGCTACATAAGCAATTGCTACTTAGTGCCAGGCAACGCCTTCTCTGTATTAGCTCATGTATGGTTCAAGACAATAATAGAATGAATTATATCCTCTTTTCAATGAGAACAGTTGGAGGATTTAAATAACTTCCTCAAAATTATCAAATTATCAAGTTTTATAACAACTGTCATAAAAACAAACTGATTCACTAGTCTTGTATTTTAATGCACATCTTTCATAGTTATTAGTGTAGTATGAATACAATTTTGTGTCTAGTTTTTCATATTTAATATTACATTATGTTTTTCTAATCGGGAACAGAGTCTGATACCATTATTTTTGTGGCACTGGGGATCAAACTCACAACCTTACGCCTGTCAGGCAGACGCTTAAGCCACTGAGCCAAACTCCCAGCTGATATCATTATTTTAATAGCATGATTTTCTTTAATATGGGCTTTCCTTGACCTCCTTCACTATTCTCATATGATAAGTTATTGGATTACTTCAAAATTACTATTATAGATTTTTATACTTTTTAAATTAATGCTACAATGTTTTTAGGAGATGCAGTCTTGCTAACTAGTTTAGGCTGGGCTTGAACTTACTATGTAGTCCAGATTGACCTCAAACTCATCCTGGTCCTACTGCCTCTGACTCCCACATGCTGCAATCGCAGGCATGTGGTACCACACCCAGCTACAATGACTCTTAATGCATAGAGCTGTTGCTCAACTTACTTGTTTACAGAATTCTTTTCTTATAAGCTAAAAGACTTAAAATTTTTCAAATTTTTCAAATTTTAAAACTGACAAGTATAGATGAAAATTACTTGTACCTTCCAGAAATAAGTGACCATTTATACATTACCAGCAAAACGTCTTGTCAAAAACAATTCTAATCTCTTTTATCCCATCCCCTACCTTCTGTGATATACAAAAATAAATAAATAAACTGTCATCAGAGGGATGCACAAATCATTTTTGTGATAACTAACAATACTATTCAGCATTCTCTTTTCCTCCTTTGTGTTTTCTTAACCAACATTAGACCAGGTGAGGACACCTTGTTCTTGATATGTGCAGAATGCAGAAAACAAAGAGACTGACTCCTATCTGAAAAATTTAAAGTCAGGAGTCTGACTGGAAAAAACAATCTGATGGCTAACCACAGAGAGAAAGAGGAGCCACTGGGGATGTGACCTAGGGGAAGATATGAATGCTGGATAGGGCTCCAACACTTGACTTGCCAGAGAGGAGTACGAACCAATAGAAAAATACTATAGGAAGACTACCCTAGCTCAAGACTGACACAGATGTCATACAGAGGCAACTCACTGGGGACCAATGTAATGAATAATCAAATGAATATTTTTACTGACTGTCTTCAAGGAGAACTGCATTTAGGCATTTATCCACCTGGCACCATTTAACAGCTATAGAAGTGGCTACATACTTTTTACACCCCTGTTTATTTATTATTTTTATCTGACCTTACTTCACCAACAAAAAAGCAAGAAACATCATCTTTGATAAGAGAAGAAGAATTGAAGAATAAGGTAAAGATAATAATGAGCAACCGCCTTCTCTACTATTGACTTCTGAGACTCCCATCTGGAGTCTGGGGAAATTTTGTACCATAGCTCTACTGCTACATTGAGAATAAGTGTATAGGGAGCCTCTGTCCAAGAAAAAGAGGATTAAACACATAACTTACTGTGAAAGAAAAGCACAATTGTTACATAGTTTTATACTCCAGAAGCCAGCTTGTTTAATTAACAAGTGTACAAAATTTCAAGTTGCATTCAAAAACATTTTCACCAATTCACAAGATCACCAACAAGAAAGGAGACTCAATTTTACAATAGTCTTGCTAGATTTTTTTTAAATTATGTTTTGATGTTTATTACCACTTAATAGATAAGATAGTGTCTTAGTCACTTTATCATCGCTGGAACACAATCCCTGACACTCAGATCTTAAAGAAGAAGAGGTTTATCTGGGCTCACAGAGTTTAGAGATTTCTGTTGGTGGCTGGGTGACTCCAAAGCAGAAGCAGCGTGGGTGGAAAGGCCTATTAGGGAGGAAAGATGCTTCTTCGCGGTGCCGGAGAGGCATGAAAACGGAGGAACCGAGGAGGGAGATGTGTCCTTTAAGGCCAATACCTGGTGACCCCTTTCTACCAACCAGGCTCCCCCTCCTAACATCCTGTTTAGCGACGGCCCTCAGGATCCATTGTCCATTCTTCCAGCGCCCCAGGATGAGCACCTGAGCCTTTTGACGGTATATCCAGATAAAAATTGTAACGAAGAAAGTAAAAGAGATTTAAAAAGTGTGAACAGAGTAGGAAAACGGAAATGAAGCTCTTGTAAATGGGGAGGGGAAGAAGGGTTGGAGGGAAAGGATTGGAAAAACAAAGAATTAAGATATATTATGTACAAGTGCAAATTCTACTTGATGAATGTGATCATTGTGTATGCAAATATGTACTAATAAAAATATAATAAAAATCATAACAAATTGGATCCAAATTTAATACTTTCTTATTGGTATAGATGAATAGTTTCTATTAGTATATTTATTATTAATATTTGCCTACTTACAAATTGAACAAATAACTTTACCTGGTGAATCTATCATTTAGTTATTTTCTTATAAACTTGCCTGAGGTATTAAAAACTAGATAACTTCTCCATGGACACTGAGAGAGTGGAAACAATTATATTTTAACTTTTTTATCAATAGTCATAGTCTAAATCAAAATATAATTGTTCTCACTCTCTAGTAAAGGGAGACGTGAATTAATAACGCATTTTCCTTAACCTCTTCCTTCTGAAATTTCAGAGTCCTCTCTTTATATGGATCAAGCTGCTTAGGCTCAGCTCTGTTCTCTCTGTCATCGCTTCCCCCATTTGAATTTTTACACCACTCATTGTAAGGGACACAAGCTGCTGTACAGATTGCTAATGTCCAAGAAAAGCCATCATCTCTGAATCATTTTTTCCCCAAACATAAATCCTTGGACCAACAAAGAAAAGTGGTATTTTTCCATCTCTATAATTCCTGTTATTTTAAGCCTATCCTCTAACCAAAGTGGCTTTGTGTTTCTTTTTCCTTGATAACTCACAGGTTCAAATGTAAAAATTTGTTATTATAAGGAACAATTATGAGCTTCAAAGCATACTGTGTGCATTCCACGCTTCTAGCTTCTGGTACTGATATATGAAATAAAATACTTGTGGTTGTCTACTCACATGAAATGGATGTGTTCCAAATGCTGGTGGTGAAAGGTTTAATGAATGTCTGCCTTTGTCAGACCCAACAGCGACCTAACATCATGGGAGGTCACCCAAGTGCCATATTGCAGCATCTTGAAAACAAACTTTGACCATTTAAGTTGTTCATTCCAGCTACCCTTCAACATCAACACTGGCAACCACCAAAAGGAAAAAAAGGGCTTTGCTGATTTTCTTGCTTTAAACATTACTCTAGACTTTAAGATTTCAAGATATCTTCCCCAAAATGTCAAACTAGACAAACCACTGATCATTTTGAATACTTCTGGAGTTTTGCTTTTTCAGTGCCTGGTGTTCAGCACTTTGATAACTCTGTAGTCATACAGTATTCCTTTTTCAATAAGATAATACATTTATATAACAAAACAAAAACGGGACATATTTCATATTGACTGGCTACTTGCTCACCTTTCATTTACTTTCTATAACACTAGTATGTCACATTTTCCTCCTTTGTGCTTCTGGATGATGTCTACAATCTTATTATGGAACCAAAAATTTGTATTTTGTTTACATGGGTATATGTTTGTTAACTTGGACTACTGAGAGGTTTCTGAAGTCAAAGATTTATGCTATTGCTCTCCATTTCCCTGGCATGTAATCCAATGTCAAATGTATGGTGGGTATTCAATAAGATACTTGAATTAATGATTGACCTCTGACTTATATATTATATTTGAATGCCTTGAGATTTTTACATCATTTGCACATTAATCAGATGCTACCAAGAGTACTTTTGTTGGGTCAAATATTCAATAACTATCAATAATAAGGTGATAGCCCACTAAGTAACACTGTATAATATAGCTGGTTCTCAACACACCTATATACTCAGTTCTGCACCTCTTGCTATAACGGAGACTGCGCCCATGCACCAAAAGCCCATTTGGTTTACGACTGGGTGAACACATGAATCCATTTCCTCTTATTTTCTTCAGTTAGATACATCGTAAGGCTTAATGTGGGCCAACAAAATGTAAGCAGAATTCACCAATATCCAGCCTGCCTCATAGGATCCCACAAGTGACCCTTACTCTCTTTTCCCAACTGTCCTCGAAATGAGAAAGATTTTAGAATACATGAAAAGATAGAACTAAAACATGGAAGAAATCCACATGCCTGGATAACCTCATGTAAGGCTACCTGATTAGGAATAGTCACTACAGATAATGATACGATTGGAAAAGTAATCATGGTAATGTTAAAGCTCTGAGATTATAGAATTTGTTGTAGTAGCTAATAACACCCCAATTTAAAAACCAATAATTTTACATGGGAGTGCTAAGAGAACCTGTCTGAAATTTGTGGCATTGATTTAATGCCAATCGGAAGTAGAGAAACTGATAGATAAAACAGGAAAGTCATCAGTGAAGATCATGTTATTCCATAGCAAAACATATGGTAGAAGTAGAAGTATTGAGTACAGTACACAGAAAAGGAGACTAAGTCTCATATTCCTACTGAGCCTGCACTTTTTGAATAAGTGGTTCGTAAGAAAGTAACGTTCTATTTGCTACTTTTGGCCTTCCTTAGTAATATAAGTAATAGATAAGCATAGAGATAAATTAGCTTATTTTGACACAGAAATCAAGGTGGGCATGTATCCAGAGACCAACTTCTAAGGTTGATAACCCTGACTGCCTCTGCACTCTAAATAATAGAGATGAATTGGAAAAGGCTCTACATGGCCACACTCAAATAAGATTATTAGTGAAACCAAAACAACACAGTCCTAAGATAAACATCAGATCAAAGATACAGTCTTCAAAACTCTCATTTAAAATGACTTCAAGAGGCTAAGCTTGACTTCAGAGAGTGTAGGTGAGAATGCAAAGAAATTAATCAGGCTTGAGAACTATTATCCTGAGAAAACATCAAGGAATTGTATTTTTTGGTACATGGAATTGACTAGAAACTGAAAGATTAAGAGGCTTTATAGAATATCATTAAAGATACTATGCAAATAATGTAAAAAGACTGACCTGTTCATCTTTAAAATTAGTACTGTGTTTCCAAGCTATGTTAATCAGCTTTTCCATCCCTACAACAAAAATTCCCAAAATAATTAACTTACAAGGAAGAAAGAGTTATTTTTAGTTTTTGAACTCAGAGGTGACAGTCCATGGTCACTTGGGCCCAAAACTTTGAACCTATGGCAAGACCAAACATTATGGTGGGGAGCACAGCATGCAACAAAGCAAAGTTGGTCATGTCATGGTGGTTAGAAGAAAGAAAAAAAAGAAGGAAAAAGAGAAGACAGAGAAAGAAAGGAAGGAAGGAAGGAAGGAAGGAAGGAAGGAAGGAAGGAAGGAAGAAAGAAAGAAAGAAAGAAAGAAAGAAAGAAAGAAAGAAAGAAAGAAAGAAAGAAAGAGAAAAAAGAAAAGAAAGAGAAAGAAGAGGAGGGAAAGGAAAGGAAAAGGAGAGGAAAGGGGGAATGAAGAACAAAATGAAGGGAGAGAGGAATAAAAAAGAGGGGCCAGATTCTCATATTGCCTTCGAAAGTACACACCCACTGATTCACTTCTTTCCCCTAGGCCCCATCTGCTAAAGTTTCTACCACCTCTCAAGAGTGCCATCAACTGAGGACCAATCCTTCAACACATGAGCCATTGGGAACATTTAAGATCAAAATTAAAACAATGCCTTTCACCAGGGTCGAGTATAATTCTCCACATCCACTTCATGAAGTTTGTGGGTGGAGACAGAAGTAGAAGAATTTCTCAGAAATAAAGAGAAAAATAAAAGACAGGTAATAGGATATAGGGAGATAGATCTTTTGCAAAAGGGAAAGTAACCAAGAGATGGAAGGAGAGGGAGAAGGAGGGGGAAGGAAGGGGTTGGAAAAAGAATTGATATGTGCAATGCACATATATAATTTCCCTCAGGAACATAATTACTGTGTACTTCAAGTATGCATGCACAAAAATAAAAATTTAGAAAAATAATTTGAGATGAAATGCTGTTAGTGAAGACATAGCCCTCAGTGTGTAAACCAAATGTATATATATATATGAAATTGTTTCTAAAAATTAAAAAAGATGCCCAGTTGTGAATCTGATTGGAGCAGCATGCAAATGCTAACTTTTAAGTTAAAAATAAAAGAGAAAGGGATAAAACATGGAGGGATGGGGGAAGGGAGAAGAGGAGAGGGGAGTTATGTAAAAAGAATTAAGATATGTTATGTACAAGTCCCCATGCTGAATGTAATCATTACGCACTTTAAACGTGTACTAATAAATTAAAAAAAAAACAAATAGCAACAGAGTAAAAAGGTACTAGGAATCAGAGTTTTGGAATAAATGAAGGACAATTCCAACTGGAAGAGTAGAACTGTTCAAACCTGGTAGTTGAATTTCAAAATTGGTAGGACCCTTAATTATATGACCACGCAATCAATGTTTGTAATTGTATGCCTTTCCTTTTTATTTTCCTAAACAGGTGCTTAAGATGTTTGTCTTGTATTTAATGGATATTGAATGTGTGTGTGTGTACATTTCCTTTACATCATAAGAACATAGATAAACTATATTTCCCAACTTCTGCTACTTAGTCGTAGCCATGTAAGTAAAAGTATTGCCAATGGAATATGATCAAAAATATTTGGTTTTTCTGGGGCTTGTATGTAAAGTCATGCACTCTTTATACATCTAGTAACAGAAAGAATGAGTCTAGAGGACCCAAATAAGAGCTAAAAGGAGCCTGCTTCTCTCATTGGCCACATAGAAAGTTGTCCTACCAGAAACACCTCATTTGAGTGAAAAATGAACTTGAATTTAGTTAGACTGTTGAGATTTATGGATTTTCTGTTACAGTCTCTGTAACATAGAATAATGACACCACTTAAGTATTGTAACTTCCTAATCCCTGAATCCTGCAGCTATATTAGGTAATATGATAGAGGGAAATTAATATAACTGATAGAATTTAGCTTGCTTGTCTCCTAACTTAGAACAAGGAAATCATCATGGGTTACCCAAATGAACTTAATGTGATCAGTGTTTCCTTGAAAAAGGCAGTGAAGGCAGATGAGATTAGAATGATGCACTCTTGAGATGAGACTTAACTGTTGCTGACTTTGAAGATGGAGGAATGGGCATACAAACAAAAATAGCGGTGACCTCTGAAATCTGAAAAAGTAAAGGAAATGGATCTTCACTCCAGCCCCAGAAGGGGATATAGTCCTGACAACACTAATTTTATCCCAGAACGGGGCATTTCAGATTTCTAATCTCAGCACAAGGTAAAAGTATTGAGTTGGTGATGATTTACCATGACTAATGCATAGTTATTAACCTTATTTTATTAAACTGAAATTAAAAGGCGTTCTTAGAATCTCTGACACATCTCTTTGTCCCACCAAAACACAGTCTCAATTTGTTTGTTCATACTGTCAGTAAACACCTAAAAAAATCATAAAATGGGTACTTTCCAGAAATTTGAAATGTGAAGGGGAACAAAGTATTCTGATTAATGCAGAAATCTTTGCCAGATACAAGTTTAGTCTGTTGTAGTCTAGAGAACTGGAGAATTGCTATTCTGGCCAGCTGAATTATAGTTTATTTAATTGTCTTTCCAGTATTCGAGAAACTGCTTTTATCTGATTTCAGGTGATCGTTATTCAAAAGTAATGAATTTATTAAAAGTTGAGAACTGAGCTCTAGGCTATATAAACTACATCAAAGATGAGTTACTTTCTCACATTAGCTTTGCTTCCTTTCTTCAAAATGAATTTAGAGTTACATTAACTGATCTTTCAGATCATTTTGCAGTCTATGCTGTAATAAATTAAATGAGTCTATACTTCTCTAATAGTTCTCATGAAAATCAGTCTATTAGTAAAGATAAATTTTTGCACACTTGACTTTTTCCATGACAACAATTCTCATGACTGGTACACAACTAAGAAGAAATACAACAATAGTGGGTAATATTAAACTCTTCCCAACAAGTATCACGGGAATTAAAATGGTTTTTGGAAAAGATGCTTTTCGTACCTAATTGTGAAGTTGTTAGCAGATTGATAACTTTCTCTTTTAACGAACATTGTGATCAGGAACTCACATCTTTAAAAATTGGTCAGTACAAATCAGAGTTCACAGGAATCCCAGCTTTGTTGGCAATAGTCAAGCAAGGATGAAGAAAGGCTAATGAAGAAATTCTGAGAATGGGAATGACGAGAAAGTGAGACATTGTATTATCAGCTTTCCCATTGCTGAACATTGCCTGGCATCCACAATTTAAAGAAGGAATGGTTTAGTCTCACTCATATTTTACAGGGATTAAGTCCATGGCTAACTGGTTCTAAGGCAGAAACATCTTGGCAGGAGGACACGATACAGCAAAGATACCCAATTCTGGTAGTTGGGAAGCAGAGAGGGGATAAGTGCCAGAGAACAATGGGCAAGGGTCTAGACAGAGACCCCAATGCCACACCTCCATGACCCACCCAGATATACCCCGAAGTGAGTTCTACTAATCTACTAGGAAGATCTCAGCAAGCAGTTGACACTCTACCATAACCACCACTGATGCAAAATCTCCTTTACTGGAGAGATGAGAATAGTCTATATAGTTTACTATCAAAAACTCTCAATAGGAGCCGGGCATGGTGGCGCACGCCTTTAATCCCAGCACTTGGGAGGCTGAGGTAGGAGGAGCATTGTGAGTTCGAGGCCAGCTTTGGCTACAATGTGAGCACAAGGCCGGCCTGAGCTACATAGTGCGACCCTGCCTCAAAAAACCAGGGCTGGGAGTTTGGCTCAGTGACTTAAGCACCTGCCCTGGCAGGTGTGAGGTTGTGAGTTTAATCCCCAGTGCCACAAAAAAAAAAAAAAAAAAAAAAAAAAATCTCAATAGGAATTACATTTCACAGCTGCTAAAAATAACTGGAATACAACTGTTAACTAATTACAGAGAAGCAGCTATTCATTTACCATCTCTAAAAATGATGATAGAAGTGTAGCAAAAGAGATTTCATTTCTTTTTTTAAAAAAGGCAGAAGATATGCAAAATTGGAATAGGAAACTTAGATCATGAATTACTTTCCCAAAAACTGAATGGCTTGCTAGTTGAAACTGGTTTATACAATGTGCGTCATAGTGACCGGCTATGCATCACAGTGACCAGTCATTTCTAAGAGACAAAAGCGACTAGAACCGGAACAGAAACTATTTCCTGGGCACCTAAGAAACTGAAGTATACTGGTTGGGCGTGAGGTGTGGGGATTTTCTGTTACACCCCTACGCACACTTTTAGTTTTCCTGGCAAATCTTTGCAGAACTTGTTTCTTGTGGTTTTCTGAGCGAAGGCCCTGCTAGAAGCAGTTAGATTAAGGTTATCGGTGATCTTAGGACAGGCGCTAGCCAAGCTCCCCAAGATTGTCTTATCCCAGAGATTTTGCCTAGGTTGTTTTTATAAGAGATTTAATTTAGGCCTGTCTGTTCTATAACATTACTCTGACAAGGCAGTGAGTTAGAGAGAGAGAGTGTCTAGTGTGCCTTGGATACTTACCTGTAGTAAGAGGTAGGAAAGTATGTAGTGTGCCTTGGATATTTATCTTGGTCAAGCGTTTTATTGATTGTTCTATTTTCTTGGGGCAACTGTCCATACAATTTAAGGCAAAAAACACAGGTAGCAGGGGACAAAGAAGCAAGGACTGGGGTAAACAGCCTAAAAAGGCACAGAAATCAAGGGGACTAGTATGGAGCAATCCTCTAAACTATGTCATCATTAGGCTTCAGTCATTTGTGGACTGGTCAGCATCCAGAGTGACCAGAGCAGGGCTTTGAATGCATTGTCTCTTCAGAGTGAGCCTCAGAGGAGCTGTCCAGCTAAATTCTCCAGAAGATCTAAAGTTGGATTTCTCAAACTTGCAGAGGTAGTTAATATGTACCTGGATGATATGTGTGTGTAGGAATATCTACAGATATAGCTGGTCTTTAAGTGATTACAAGCTGGTTTTTTAAAACTTTTTTAGAGCTTTGTGGCCTGTATATTATAAGCAGGTTTTTAAAAAATTTTAATCTAGTTTTCAATTTGCCTCTGCTACAAATACAGGTCCATTGTCACTGCCAATGATCAAAGTTAAATCATATCTAGGGATGATTTTTTACAGCAGGACATACAAATTTTTACTATCTTTTCAGTATGGGTAGGCCATGGGAGGTTGGGGGTAGTGAGACAGACACAGAAGCCGGAGCTGGCTTCAAGGGTACAGGTGCCAGTACAGTGGCTTGAGTTTGCAGAACATATGGTAGGACCAAGTCTGGCGGCTGGTGTTGATGTTTCAGTCAATCAGATCCCCAGAGGGGTCTTAGACCTCTGAACCAGATTGTCTTTCATCATTGGTGATTGATTTTCAAACAGCAACAGGAAGCAGTATATTATACAGATCATCCCTGCAGGAGAGTTTTGGCCAAAATAGTTTTGTCCAAGGTGACCACAGCATTTTTAAGCTGTCCTACCAGAGTTACTTTCATCCAAAAACAGGGTGTACTAAGTATCTGTCCAGAGGGCTTATTTTTTTAAGCCTGATTGACTTGAGAACAGTTTATTAGAGAGTACCAGGCAGTCATGGTATGTTGGGCCCCTCTCTGTGGGTTAGTATGTGACGAGATTGAGTGGTTTTATCGTGACAAGTGTCAGGTGGAAATTTTTGCATACAATTCCTTGGTACTGAGTGAGGGCCAACACAGCATGTGGTATTTGGACAGTTAAGTTTTGGTCTAAGGTGAGTTTGTCGGCTTTCTTGATCAGAAGGACAGTGGCTATTAGAGTGCAGAGACAAAAGGGGAGGCAGCCCTTAGTGACTGGATGGAGTATTTGCACAGGGAGGTTGCTGGGTGCTCCCGGAAACTGACAGTCTGGGTAAGCATCATCGCTTTTGTGAACTCAAGGATCCAGATTTTACAGAAGCCAGTATCTCTAAGAAATTTGTGAAGTTTTTTTTCTTGTAACCAGTTTCTGCCAGATACCATAGCAGAGTGTTTGTGTCTTTTCAGCAGTCAGCTTGAGTGTCGATCATCAGAAGTGTTTTTTTCAAAGGGGAAACAAGTTTTTGAAACTTTGGGAGGTTAAATGCAGGTCAGTTGACTTTTGAGTCCAGTACTGGGGTCTTTGTGTTTGAAGATGAAGAAGGGCAGACTGATAGGAGCCAGCTGAAGGCATACAAATGCATTTTTAGGTCTAGGAAAGAGTACCAGCAAGCTCTGAGTGGCAGAAGGTAATTGAGGTGGCAATTGCAACTGAAATATCTTGAACTAGCTTTATAAGCAGGAGAGGTACATTTTAATAGTTTGCCAGTCTACAGACACTTTGCCATTTTGAAATCTCATTTTTCCCTTTCCCAGAGGCCTGTGACACCCAGGGCCACCCCCTGAAAAAAAAAAAGGGAGAGCTTTTAATTCCTTGTGATCATTGAGTCCAAGTGAGCTGGTCTTTTGTCTCAGGATTTTCTAAGTTGAAGGATGTCAGCAACTCACAAGCAGAGGAAGGCATCTTTTGAATTTAGAACAGTTCCAAAAGGATGTGTGGGTCAGTAACCACAGAATGTATGGTGATGGCTGCATCATTCGTAGCATGGAGGTCATGCTCAAGGTGGTTGGTGATCTATCAGGCTGATGTGAGGCTGGATACCTGCTTGTGCTTCCCGTGACGTCTGACAGCAATGGTGAGTGCGTGGTTTGCAATGAGGCAACATGGTTGATGGCCATGCTGGGAGGTGAGTTCTAGTTCATACTTCTGTGAGGAGAGTTTTCAGAGCTTCAGGATTGTGGTTATCTGTCTCAGGCTGATGAAGGCGTCATCTTTTTCTTGGGGAACAGTCAAAGCTGATAGTGCAGGGTAAAATGAGAGGGATGCTGACTGGCTTGGTGCTGAAGAGATGGTCACTTCTAACTTGAAAAGATCTCTTTCCACAAGTGGTATAGGGACTGGGTTACACAGGTAATGTCCTCCTAGGCTGCAAGGTTGTTCCTGGCAGAAAGGGCAAGAGGCAAGAGTCTTAGTTGCCCCAGTGATGGTAGTATGGGCCCCTAGTGGCCTGCATTCTTGTACTCCCTACCTTCACATATGCATCCTTTAACAGGGATCAGAAATTGAAATATTATTTAAGACAATATCCAATCCTTCTCTTAGAATTTGTTTCAGTAGAACAATCCAAGAAGCTAATTTTTCATCTCTTATAGCTTCCAGGTTTTCATGAATTTTGCACAATGGAGCTTGAGAATTATGCATTCATAGCTGAAGCTATTTCTTTCCCTTGGGTGTACACTTTCTGACTGATGATACCTCGTCTCTTTGTCTGACTGCCAAGTGCATTTTAAGCACATAGTGAATACTTGTTGGATAGATATATGGATGAAAAGGATTGGGTGAAATGCCCAAAGTAGCCTCACCTGGGATATCCATTACATAAGAGTTCTGGAATTAAAGGGCAAAATAACACTGCTTACTATAGTGCACATACTGTACAATATTTCAACAACTTCTAGGTTTTGGATGCAATAAAATAGTTTGAAGAGTGCTATAAATTATTGAACATAAACCTACAGACATATACATTGATAGGAAACTAATAAAAACATTATTTTAAAAATGAAGATACTTCGCATACTTAGTTTCAGATGATTATCCTACTGAGATTTAATGAAACGATTTAAGATGTCACAATAAATGAAAACATCATATGTCATAAACATGAACTGATAACAATAATAACAATAAGAATGGAAATGAGGAAAAAGGATTTAGAGAAGGAAGGAAGAAGTGGGTACAAAAGGGGAGTGGATTAAAATGGGCACATCTAATTACATCCTTCGTTATTCCCCAGAAAAAGGCATATTTAGCTTATATCCCAACAAAATTTTTTCTTGAAAGTGGGAAGTTCACACAAGAAGAGTTCTTCATTTTGGCATATGTTTTAAAGTTTCATTAATTAGTTCACTGTGCAAACATTTCCTGGAAGGCCCATCATGTATTGTGTTACATTCTATTCCCGGGGCAACATACAATCATACAAACTTAAAGGAGAAAAGGTTTTGTTTTTGGCCCATGAGTTCAGATTTTCTAGTCTACAGCTCCAAGGCAGGAACATCATGATGCACGGAAGTGTGGACAAAAGTTACTCACCTGATGGCAAGAAGGAAGCAGAGAACAGGGAAGAGCCACATAGGGCGAGGAAAGCACCCTGCAGAGGATACTCCTGTAACCCAGCTCCTCCTACCAGTCCTCACCTTCAAACAGCACATTCAACTATAAATCTATCAGCGGATGAATCCATTGCCCAAGTTTAAGCCAGTATGATCTAAACTCTCTCTAAATCCCCAGGAATTCATGATCTTGTAAGGAGACACTATAGATCTAAACCATAACACATGCTAAGCATGGTGTTAATTTAAACAAAATTAATGTGTTAAGGCTTCTGTTTTCGAGGATCATACGATTTAGCATGGATAAATGTGGCTAAATGTAAGTCCTAAGAAGAGATGCATACAGAAAGATTAGGCATCCATGAGCACAGAAAATGTGTCACTCATTAAAAGACTGGACTGCAATGAAAAAAAAGTATTTTTTTCTTTTACATGATTGTTCATATCTGATGAAACTTATAATTATCATATATGATAATTTTTTGGTCAGTCTACTAGAAATCTCAGAACCAAATTTTGTGATCCAGTAGTAGCTATATTTATAATTTAACCCACAGTGTTAATTTGATGTATCAATAGAACTGAATACTATTTCTTATTTTAGATATATTTATTTCCCATTTACCTACTCTTTTCATTTTATTTTTACACCTGTTTTATTTTATGTGTCTCTTTAAGCCCACATGTATATATTTAAGTAGAGTGAGACATAAGTATTAATGCTAAAATAATTCTACAGAAAGTTTAGTAAAAGAACTGTAGTTCTGAACATCTGTTCATTCTGAGTAATTGCATCTTTTCGTGTCACATAATTTAGCTGAAAATTGTTAAGACTGCCAGTTATAAAGGAGCTACTTTTATATATTTATTTTTAGTTCTCTAATTCATGCATCATAATATGATTTGTTTGTATAATCATGACTAATTAGAAGACACAAAAACACTAAATATGTGCCCTGTTCTCACTCTACCACTCAAACACTGACTTATATAAATTTCAGTTGTGCTAAATAAAGGCAATCTCCATAAAAGCAAAAAGTAGTTCATGTGGAGTAAACTATATCAATACTTCTTGAATAAATAAATGAATGAATCCATGAGTGGACAATATTTACTAAACCCACATCTTTAGTCAAAAAGGAAACTGATTTCATGGTCTACCAGTACCTTTTCATTTAATCTGTACATCAGTCTTGAGGTATATAGTATTCTTTCCACCTTACAGAAAATAAACTATGTGATAAAGAAGTTAGAGTAATCACATGAGCACTATTCTCTGGGCTTTGTACAAATTAACTCATTAATACTCTTATAAAACCAATTTGGAAATGTCTGTTCAGTTCCATCTTCATTATAGAAATGAAGAAATAAGAAACAGATGTTACACAGATTTCATAAGGTTAAGCAGTGATAGAACTAGGATTCAAATACAGGCAGACTGACATTCTTAAGTACCCTTAACTATTCAATTAATTTCCTTACATATGTTTTGCTAAATAAATACAAACCTTTATGTCCTACACTAAAGTCCATGATTCTTATTTATACCACGCTGCTTTGGGATTCAGTTCAAACCACATTTACTGTGTACATCAAAACTGTTGGTCTCAAACTAAAGTAATTACTTTTATTTTGGGGTTTCCTAAGCAATACATTAGATCAGATTCAATGTATAGACAGATAAGTAAGTAGATAAATAGATAAAACAATATATAGTTGATCAATGAGTTAGACAGACAATACAATGAATATAAACATCAATAAATAGCACATTCTGCATTTATCTTTAATTACTGTCTGACATCTATATTTGCCTTTTAAAATCAGATTTCCTTAAATATAGGGATTACTTAATAAAATAATTCTTTTCTTAGTACATATATTCAGAAAATATAAAGGAATCAGTGAGTGGATGAATGAAATTCTACAGTATTTATCATTATATCCAGCTCCTTGTTAACATTTCATCAATGCTTGATGTTGTTTAGTTAAAGATTTGCTATTTTGGCTTTAATCCTTTTATCTTTTTTGCTATGTCCAGCACAACTCTTGAAGTTCCAGGGGGAAAGAATGGTGAGAAGATAGAGAAATACAGATAAAAGACAGAAAGTTGAAGTCAGGTGAAATCTCCTCTCTGGGAGAGGGAAAAGAAACTGCTCAACCCCACAGCACATTTATTTGTACATTTTTGCAAGTTGTTATCATGTGACACCCACCTGCCTAGTAGCCTTGGACTTGGACTTGTTTTTCTGACCAGCCTTGCCTTGCCTCTGTATGTGTGATCAATTTCTTGCTTTAGCTGTTCCCCACACTTTTGAAAAGAAAAATATTCTTTACAAAAGTTGTCAGTTTGTAACTGCTTTTTTAATGTTTTACATAAACACATTCACTAGACCATTTCGTGAGTAGTTCTGATGGAGTAAAATAGAGACAGAAAAAGAAAACTGTAAGTCCTTGATAAAGTCACTGGAGGCAACCATGAAAGAAGTGAAGGACATTAAGGCCAATACTAGGAAACTAATTTTTGTAGAATTTAGAATATCATAGAGGAAGTTTGACTTTATTAACATTCTGCAAATCTCATCCAAAGAAATGTGGTCTACAAAGAAAATATTTACTTGATTTGGAGGAAGTAAGGATGACAAATGGTAGGCCCAAAGCAGGTTAAGGTTAACACATCCACAGGATCTCAGTATGGTATAACTAACCTGTATTATCCTGCTTGCTCTGAGAAACAGAATCACTGGTGGTTATTTAAAAACTGTATCTTACCTATGTTTCAGCCTTAACAGATTTCATTTAAACCTGAATAGATTAAAAAAAATAGTGAAAATCCCTCCCCAACCACGTGATTCTAACACAAGAAGTAGGTAACAGAAGGCAGATCTAGTTTTACAAACCAATGTTTGAGATTGAGTATTACCATGTCCTTACTGATAGGCTGACCTGTAGGCTGGAGCAGGGAAAATGGGGTCTTAAAATTTCTTTCCAACTTTTAATATCACCTTCCATCCATGAGTATCAATGGTAGTTGTCGTTTTGCAAGTCAGGAAGCACTAAGGTTAGCTTTGTGGGCATGTGACTTGTGCAATCACTCAGAGTCCAGAGTTAGCAGGACTCTGTTCTTGGTTTAATAGTCTGCTTTTATTTTCTTGAAATCCTTAATAAGTTTCACAAGGGCCTACATTTTAATTTTACACTGGATTGCAATTACGTAGTAATACTAGAATGGCACTAATTAAACATAAGGGAGTATGATTGCTTAGATCTAGAATACAAGCATAAATCTGTTTAGAAGTAGAACTTTTGGAAGGTGACTGGATTGAGGTAATTCTATATTCATCAGTATATGATGAAAATACTGTTAGAAGCATGGAACCTGGTTGAAAGAGGTATGTCATGAAGACGTGTTTTGCAGTGCACAACTCCCCCTCCAGTTCTTTCCTTCTCTCTCTGCTTCCTGGATGCCATGAGGTGAGCAGCTTTCCTCCACTACGTCATTCCATCATGATGTCCCTGCCTCGGAGGCAGCCAACCATGGACTGAATGTTCCAAACTGTGAGCCCAATTAAACCTCTCCTTCTTTAAATTTTTGGTGTCAGGAATTGTGTCTCAGAGATGAAAAACCTGTAATAGAGGGAGTTAGGTGGAACATTGTTGGAAAATAATCACTGCCAATTTTTGAGATCCAACTAGCTACGTGAAAAATGCAGTAACTAGTGTAACACTGAACATCCGGATCATCACTGAACGAATTACTTCGCTTAGCAGATTTACCTGGATCTTCAAAATGAAGTGCTGGAATAGATAGTTCTTAGTACCCTACCCAGTTCTAGTATTGTTACAGGAACTGTTTTGTGTTTAGAAAAATCTACTTCCTTTTATTCCTCCTCACGCTGCAATACCTCATTTTCCAGTCTCCTTTGCTATATGTATAAATTTCTTGAAACTTCTATAAAAATTTAACACAGTCTAGGTGGTTTAAACAACAGAAATTTACTTTTCATTCTGGAGCATAAAAATCTCCAAGACCAAGATGTCTGTAGGGATTTTTAGTTTCTGCTCAGGCCTCTTTCCTTGGCTTGTACATGGCTGTCTTCTCCTTGTATCATCACATCATCTTTCTTTTGCATCCTTTTGTGTCCAAATTTCATCTTTTGATAAGGACAACTACATTAGAGAAGAGTCTTTTCTAGTACTTCATTTTAGTGTTGTTTCCTCTTTAAAGACCAAATGAAGTCACATTGTGAGACGCTAGGGTCAAGAAATCAATGTATGAATGTAAAGGCATGTCATATCCAGCCCATAACTCCATGTTAGCCAGTATAACATGACTGGAATCATAGATGCCACACCTCAGATCAGGTCTATAGACAGCTTTTATACTTACATTTTGCATGCCCTTTTCCCTTCTGATGACTAGAATAGAGCATCTCTGGCAACTGGAATAGAGTATCTTCTGGCAACCTTGGAAGCTATGTGTAAAAGCCACAGGAAGGAAAGATCTTGAGCTCCTAAGACATCACTTAGAGAAGAACCATTCTACCAGAAATGTGATACAAATAAAAGATAAATCATTAAAAAATGAAGTTCTTATACACAATAGAATGCTATTCCACCATAAAGAAAGCTAAGCTTGAGTCATTTGTAGGAAAATGAATGCATCTTGAGGCCATAATCTTAAGTGAAATAAATCAGAGACACAAGCTTAAATATCAAATGATTTATCTTATAAGAGAAACCCAAAATATAAACAAAGTGTAAAATAAAAAACAAAAGATAGATAATAGGAAATAGGGAGATCTTTTGCAAAAATGGAGATGACTATGAGATGGAGGGAGGTGATGGGGAGAATAGGAAATGAAAAGAGACCTATGATGTGTTACACATATGTATCAACTCCTCACAGTGAATGTAAACATTATGCATTACAAACATATACTAAGAAAAAAATTTAAAAAGCCAATAATATTTCAGGTTCTGAATTTTGAGGATTTTTCTATTATAGCTCTAGCACTAATAGAGAAACATCGAGGATTTAAAAAATTGAAGTATCATGTTTGATTTATCTCAGCTAAACAACCAATAAAAAAGAGCAAGTGAAAAGTGATCATGTGACAGGAAATGTCCCTCTCCACCCAGTTTGCTTCAAGTTTTTAGTTGCAAGGTAATAGTTCCTGTTCTGATTGCTTGACTCTTAGAAATGACTGGTCACTGTAATGCACAGCTGGTCACTATGATGCACATTGTATAAACCAATCCCTAATGAACAAGCCACTCTGCCACTGTATTTCTTCCTTGCTTATCCCATATAAGCCCTAGACCACCAGAGCTCAGGATCTGATATTTTGGGAGTGATCCTGATTGATGCTTGTCGATGCAAATAAATCTGCCTCCAAATCCTGTGTTTTGTTTTGGTGTTTCTGCTTGCCATTGCAATAAAAAAAAAAAAAAAAAAAAAACAGACAATGTTTAAATTATTAAAAAGTTACAGTAAAAGTCACATTGCTATTAATAATCCTCAAAATACTTTCATTCACTTTGAACATACTTATGTCATCATTCCTGCCACTTTCTGAACAAGCTCTGGAAGTCCGCTTTCCTGAGTATCTTCAGTTATGCTGTTGAGCATGCCTCGATGGCCTAAATCAATTCAAAATTTCTACCTTGCATGATCATTTTGACTTTAGGAAAGAGCCAGGAGTCATACAGTGCCAGATTTTGTGAATAAGGTGGATAAAGAAGCACCATAATATTTTTTACAAGTCTGCATTTTCATTAAATGACACCTGGCAGCACGATTCACCATATTTTTGATCACCTTGTTAAAACACTCAGGAAAGAAGACTTCCGTACTGCTTCAGAAAGTGACAATAACAATAAAATAAGTGTATTTGAAATGCAAAGGAGTATTATGATTGGGAATAATGGCAATGTGTCTTTTACTGTAATAATTTATTTATTT